>JAQFVV010012927.1:142085-232556 GCA_028023455.1 Epiperipatus broadwayi
AGGAAATGTAAAGAAAAAATCTGGGTGATGGCAAATCATCATCACTCCAACTCAATTCAAAATTTAAAATATAAATAATTTAAAATATTAAATATAAATACAAAATACGTAAGATGAGCAGGAGATCAAGAGATTTGTTTGAGCTTTGAGAGATGACCCAGCTATTAACAGCATAATTAACAATTAACCAGCATTATAAACAGTCAAAATAAGTATGAGTACTATTTAAAATACCATTCCTTGTCATGAATGATCCAAAATATAATAAATCATTATAAAATCAGTGCAATAAATCAGAATAAAATCATCAGTCCATCTTGTGGCTGGATTTGAACAATAAAAAATATAAATCAACAGTCAATCTTGTCACTGGATTGGAAATGGGTTTTCTGTAGACCAGGCTAACTACTGAGACTTTGCCACCTTGGGCAATTATTTAAACATAACTTGGATGCACCAGCTTATTGCCAATCCATTAAAATAGACAATAATCAGAAATCAAAACAATAATGCTGGGACATTAAAATATGCGGATCATCATCAATGCTCAGGCCACTTGTACTGGCCAACTATAAACTTAACTTTTAAATAAAACTAAAATAAAATATAGTGCATGGGCTTTAAAGAGTATTCTTTTTTGCACCAACCAGGATGATGATTGATCATTTCTGGATGCCCCAAAAGCAATAAGTACACATTCCCATTTATCCGTGCACAAATCTAGCTCAGAGAACATAAGCACTATTACTGTATGTGACCAAGAGATGATGAAATACAATTTTAACAATTCAATAAGTTTATTAATAACAATAAAAAGAATTGAAATGAAGGTCATTTCTGATTTTGATTACAATACAAAATTTCAAATGATTACATTGCAATTTACATAATTTCTATTCAAAATTTAAATTGTTACATTAATTTACAAAATTGCAATTTACAAATAATGTTATTGCTATGGTTTACATATATATGCACACAGACACACGATTTGTATTATACAATTAATATTCAATAAATGAATTGACATTTAATAAAAAACAAATTAAAATTTTATATATATGAGTGTGTGTGTATATACGCACATGGACTTTTGTCTATTTCAACTTGTTACATTAATATTATATTTTTTTATAATTAATTCATTTGGAAAACACATAAATTTCACACATTTACATGTGTATATACAAAATATATAATTTAAAATTTAATTTCAGTTTATAAGTTCTTTTTTTTATCAAACTTAATAAAGTCAACTTTTGTTGACAGGTACTTGTTGATTAATGATCAGTGTTCTTACACCAATTTAAAAGATTTGCTTTTACGATTTCAATTCAAACAAAATTATGCTTGCTTTTGTATATTCTTTTTTTAATGTCATTTTTTTTAAGGAATTACCAAAACAATTTTTTTAAAAATATATATCAAATCGTCTTTCTTTTAGACATTTGACTAAAGCAAATTATTTATGTGTTTTATTTCAAGTTATTAATTTATAATTTTAAAAGTTCTTTTAAGAAATATTATGATAAAATAACTCACTGTATATACATGTGATGTGTTTATCTGTTTTTTTGTTTGCATGTATCGATAAACAGCAGCATAAGTACACCAATTTTTTCAAGCTTTCTCTTAATAAGCTTGGTTTTGGTCCATCAGAAATGTAATCAAAGTTTGTTGTCAGTATCAGGTAAAAGTACATAATTCATGTAAAATCTTGGTCTTTAGTTGGTCTCTTTCTGTCTAACATTGTTCCAGACATGCAGCTGTCTTGGTTAGATAGATTTCAGGCAAGTAACCATCTTTTCCACAATTAAGGCTATGAATTTCAGCACAAGGAAGTGGGTCATTTTCTCCATGTAAATTCAAACTCCTCCAGTGAACTGAGAGCAGCCACTTCTCACATTCTTAAATTTTCATGGCAGTTCTTTTGATAATTATTCTAGCCATCTTTACAGCTAGCTTTACTATGGCCATTTTCTGTTACAGTTATCAACTCTTCACAAAATATTTTAGCCAACTTTACAGTTAGCTCTTCTGCTAACTCTTCCAAAACTGCAAGCCAAACTTTGCAGTTGGCCTAGTTGGCCACTGCTTAAGATATTAAAACCAGACACTTTTGATTAACTCTTACAAAACTGTCAGCAAAAACTGTTCTTTTCAAAACCACTATCCAGACTGCTGTCTTCAAAAATCATTACCCAGACTTTGCAGTTGGCCTAGTTGCCACTGCTTAGAATATTAAAAACTCTTCTGATCAACTCTTACAAAACTGCAAGCAGAAACTAACTGATATTTGTATCAGTCTGTTATAACCTTGGTTAGGTCAGGTGACAAAAACAGTGGCTGTTTTTAATTAACTTTAACCCATTTGAAAATAAGCTGGAAATTTCTATCAAATTGTGATTTTTATGTTTTTACTTTACTCATTTGAATTTGACCAAAGGTGTGATAATCCTTTAGAATTTTTTTATCTGCAAAGATTTTTAACCACATAGTAGAAATGCAAACAAGCATTAATTAAAAAAAGATATTTTATACAAGTATAAATTAAAAGATTTTAAAAAATAAATTATGCTTGCTTTTTTTTTGTTAATTTCAAAATCAGAATTACAAATATTATTTATCAGACCTTTTTTAAAATACTTATTTCACAATGAAATTTTACTTTAAATCAAAATATCTACAAAAATTTATCCTGTGTTTCTTTCTACTTTTCCTTTATTTTAAGTATATATTTAAGCACACACACTATATTGGTGTTTTTTATGTAATTCAACTGCTTACAATATATTTATTGTAACATTATATTTTAGTATAAAATATAAAGATTGATAGAACTGATTTAAAAATTTCTTTTTCTTTTTTTTTGGTGATTTGATTGCCTTGGTTTGCATTCTGAACAGATTATTTACTTGCATTTAAAATAACTTATTGGTGAAAATAAGTAATATTTTGCTTTGCTTATCGTATGTATTATTTTAATATATTTAAAATTGTTTTTTTTTATTCACTGATTTGGGTCAAATATGTTTAACTTGTAAGAAATCAACAGCACACGTTAAATTTAGAAAAATGTGATTAAAAATAATAATTCTTATTTATTTTAAATAATCTTAGAAATTATTTTCATTTAATTCAAAAGCCATTTATTTAACTAATTTTTAATCATTAGACAAAAATATAATAAATACATGTGTGCGTTTCAGTGAAAGAGAGCATTCAGTGTGAGAATTCCTGTTATTATAACGAGAAAAAATGGTGTAAGAATAAAATGTAAGTAAAATATGTTAAGCATATTTTAAAAATAATTAATAAGCACTCAGTTTAACCAAAAAAATTCTTACATGAATTTAAATATAAAGTGATGATTTTCAATTATAGTATGAGCGGCTAAATTTTAAAAATCTGTTCAAGTCTGCTGCCGCTGGATCAAATCGCTAGTAATTTGCCATAACGTTTAACTGTAAAAGTACAATTAATAGCAGAAGTTCAGTATGTTTTGAAATATTTCATTGCACAAAAATTGGCAACATTAAATAAATATTTTAATTGCAGATATTTTTTCGATATGAAAACTTTATTTTAAAAAAAGAAGAAGTTTAAAATCAAATTTAAATGTTAAATTTTATTGAAATGCCACTTTAATATTCTGCATATTTCAATAATAAAAAATTGACTATCTTCTATGAATGTATACTGCCAATAATGTATTTACTATTTAATTTGTTTACTACTTGAACAATAATAACAGCTTTTAAATAATTAATTTAAACTACTTTTTGATGTGATATGTTGGACTATTTCCATCATTTATGAGTGAATGTTGACTGTATAGAAAATTTTAAACTTTATTTAAACTTTCCAAATACAAACAAGTTGTTAGTAATAACACACAATTAGACAATATAGTTTAGTAATTACACAACATTTCGAGTAGTATTAATCTCCACTCTTCTTCAGGTGGTGCTGGCCTATATGCATAGTGACAATATTCACTTAGTAGTTGAACTCGCACCTTTAGATTCTTGAATATTGAATTTAAGGCAAACACTCTATCAACTGAGCTATTCTGTCAAAGGCAACATATAGTAGAAATTTGATATATTTATATATGAGGGTTGGTTGAAATCCTCCTGAGTCCTTCAATTTTTTTTTTTAATGAATCTAACTATTTTTATTTTTTCCTAAGAGCAAGATTAATTACAGGCTTCCATACATTGTATATTGCCACACTGGGTTGACTTATAGGATTATTTACCATTGTCATATGAGCAGCTTCCTTGAATTTTCTTCTATGCATTTTTTCCTCTTTAGCCAATATCTTTGCATTTTCCCACTTAAGCATATGGTCATTAGTACATACATGATCTGCTATGGTAGACACATCTGTTTTTTCTCTTTTGTCCATAAGTTTGTGCTTCTTCAATCGCTGTTCAACAGGGCAACAGGTCTCACCAATGTATTTCCTTCCACATTCAAATGGTATTTCATAGATACAGTTTTTGTTCTTCAGCATTTCCAGTTTAGGATTAGAAGAAGTAAGCAATCCTCAAAGTGTGGTATGGCTTTGGAAAGCAGTTCTAATGTTATATTGACTGCACATTTTCTGTAATTTGTCTGCCATGCTTGGTATGTATAGATACACTACCATTCCAATAACTGTTTTCTCTTTTGGTGTCTCTTGGTGTTGTCTATTGAAGGTTTTTCTGGTGAATACTGATGGATAACCATTCTTCATAAGCATTTGTTCTATGTGAATCTTTTCTATTTCCAAATCACTGATTTCTGAACAAACCTCCTTTGCTCTGTTCCACAGTGATAGTGCAATTCCTTGTTTAGTGCTTCGTGTATGATTGGATGTATATGCCAAGTATTTTCCAGTGTGTGTTGGTTTCCTATACACTGTTGTTTTTACTTTGCACTGAGGGAGTCTTGTCACAAAAACATCCAAGAATGCCAATTTTTGTTCCTGTTCTGATTCCATCATGAATTTAATTGTAGGAGATATGTTGTTAATGTGCATCCCGAATGACTGTAACTTTACATCACCATGTGGCCATACTACAAATGTATCATCAACATATCAAAGCCATACTTTAGGTAGACATGGAGTTGTATTTGTGGCTGTGGTTTCAAGTTCTTCTATGTAAATGTTGCTGAGCAAGGGTGTTAGTGATGATCCCATGGCCATCCCTTGATTTTGTTGGAAGAATTTTGAGTTATATTGAAAATATATTGTTGTTACACAGAATGTTAATAATTCCATTATGCTGTCAATTGTTAGAGCTGTTCTAGTTTGTAGACTATTATCATCATATAACCTTTTCCTTACAATAGACAATGCCACATAACATTGTACATTTGTAGACAGACTTTCCACATCAAAGCTTACCAATGTGTCAGTTCTTTCCATTTTAATTTTTGTGAATAATTCTACAAAGTGCTTAGAATCCCTGATGAAAGACTGTGTCCTATATGCCAAAGGACTAAGAACTTCAAGAAGAAATCTTGACAAATTTTGACATGGTGAATTTCTAGAACTAACAACAAGTCTTAGTGGAACATTGTCTTTATTGATTTTAGGCAGTCCATAGAAGTGAGGAATCTTACTGAAATATGGAGTTAATTTTCTTTTCTCTGAATCACTGAAATATCTGTGATGCTTCTGGAGTAATGCTTGTAGTTTCACCTTTGTATTTGGAATTGGATTTTTTTCTACTTTCTTGTATTGGCCTATCCATTACAACTGTAGTGTTACCTTTGTCCACAGGAAAAATGATTATAGATGTATCTTGTTTGAGAGATTTAATAGCTTTCTTCTCGTTACATGAAATGTTTGACTTCTGCTTGTGCACTTGATGTCTTTCAAGTGTTCTTTTTACTCTCCAGCATAACTCTGCTGCTTCTTCTATAGTCAAGTTTTGGGTCACCTCATCAGTGTCAGCCATTATATCCAATAGTAAGACAGTAGATGGTGTTATGGCAAAATTCAAACTTTTTTCAAGAACTTATAATTCACAATAGCTAAATTGTTTAGAACTAAGATTTTTCACTGACAATGAGGATAGACTAGTTGCAGTATTACTTTTGAGTTACCCATGTAGATTTACAAGCTTTATCTTCTGAAGTTCTTTTATCCTTCCATGTAACTTACAATATGACCTGTTCACTGCTTCACAAATTCTTGAGAAATCTTCATCTGTAACTTTGTTTTGTAGAATGATTTCACATTTCTAATAGATCACAATGTTTGATACTTGGTAAACCGCTGAACCTTTATACTTTCTTTCTGTAAGGCCACATATGCTCTCTGAATAATTTTTTCAACTCTCTTGGAGGATATAGGAGGTTTTAACTGCAAACCTTTAGGGATGATCATTTCTGATTTACATAAGAAAGTAAATTATTTTATCATTTAGCGAGTTTTAGACATAATTTTTTATAATGTCTAAATTTCAACATAGCATTGGGCCATACCGAGTACTTAGTATTTGTCTGAAGGTTTGTAATGATGGTATACTATAAGATGTGATATGTTAGACTATTTCCATCATTTATGAGTGAATGTTGAATGTATAGAAAATATTAAACTTTATTTAAACTTTCCAAATACAAACAACTTGTTAGTAATAACACACAAATAGACAATACTGTTTAGTATGGCCATACCATACTTTGAGGATTGCTTACTTCTACTAAGCCTAAACTGGAAATTCTGAACAACAAAAACTACCTCTATGAAATACCATGTGAATGTGGAAAGAAATACATTGGTGAAATCTGATGCCCTGTTGAACAGTGATTAAAGGAGCACAAACTTATGGTTAGAAAGAAAAAACCAGATGTGTCTGCCATAGCAGATCATGTATGTACTAATGACCATATGATTAAGTGGGAAAATACAAAGATATTGGATAAAGAGGAAAAAATGCATAGAAGAAAATTCAAGGAAGCTCCTCATATGACAATGGTAAATAATCCTATAAGTCAATTCAGTGTGGCAATGCACAATGTATGGAAGCTTCTAATTAATCTTGCTCTTAGGAAAAAAAAAAATAAAAATAGTTAGATTCATTAAAAAAAATTGAAAGACTCAGGAGGATTTATACCAACCCTCATATATAAATATATCAAATTTCTATTATATGTTGCCTTTGACAGAATAGTTCAGTTGGTAAAGCCTTTGCCTTAAATTCAATATTCAAGAATCTAAAGGTGCAAGTTCAACTTCTAAGCGAATATTGTCACTCTGCATATAGGCCAGCAACTACTAAAGAAGAGTGGAGATTAATACTACTCGAAATGTTGTGTAATTACTAACCTGTATTGTCTATATGTGTGTTATTACTAA
Source organism: Epiperipatus broadwayi (assembly GCA_028023455.1). Lineage (NCBI taxonomy): Eukaryota > Metazoa > Onychophora > Udeonychophora > Euonychophora > Peripatidae > Epiperipatus > Epiperipatus broadwayi. Next base: position 149,440 of record JAQFVV010012927.1, read on the forward strand.
CAAGTTGTTTATATTTGGAAAGTTTAAATAAAGTTTAAAATTTTCTATACATTCAACATTCACTCATAAATGACGGAAATAGTCCAACATATCACATCTTATAATATACCATCATTACAAACCTTCAGACAAATACTAAGTACTCGGTATAGACCCGATACTATCCAAAATTTTTGAAATGTCCCACTTGAACATATGATCATTGGTAAATATCTGCTGTCTTAGTGACAAATAATTTTTTGTTTTTTAATCATGAGTTTGAGTTCTTGCAAGAACATTTCAATGGGATGACTGGGCTAACCAATTTAAATGCTTCCACATTCACATTGCTTTTAATAGATGCAATTCTATTCTTTTCAGCATTTCAAGTTTAAAGAATTTGTAGATGATAAAATTTTTCACAATGTGATGTGGATATTAAAATGTGTTCTTCTTGTTATACTGATTGCAGATTTTTTAAATTTTCTCTTATAGTTTTGGTATGCACGGGTATATTATTGTATTTGATATTGTTTTTTATGCTTCATTTTGTTTTCTATTTACATGCTAGTATTGTAATTGGTCCTGAATAAGAAAGAAAAATACTATCTCAAAATTTTGTGCATATACTAAACTGTTTGGTATTACTAACAGTTGAATGTATTTGAAATATTTAAACAGAGTTACGTTTTGTTTAAATCATTTAATACACATATTAGATTATGGAAGTAGTTCAATATATAAATGCAACTAAAACACCATCATCACAAGCTTTCAATAAAATATTTAGATAATATTTTGAAATTAATAAAAACCATTATAAGAAAATATATTCTGTTTTTAAAGTAGAGTGTGTGATGGTAAGATTACTTTTTAATAATCTAAAGGAGCGGATATAAAAACTGAGAAATAAAATACTTTATGGTACATTGGATTTCCACCAACACAGAGAACAAGCTGGATTTAAAAGTGACTTGGTACAATAGATCATATCCAGGTAATGAGAAAAGTTATAGAAAAGACAAATAAATATGATTTGCCATTATGTTTTGGATTTGTAGATTATGAAAAGCCACTTGATTGTATATAGAATTCTTAAGTGATTAAAGCATTGGATTATAAAGGTATATATCCAGGATATTGCCATATTTTAAGGAATAGTTATAAAAATGAATTAGCAATAATTTAATTAAATAATGATACTAGGAAAGTCAACATTGAGACAGGTGAAAAACAGGGTGGTTCGATATCGCAAAAACTTTTTACAGCAGTTCTGCAAAAAGTATTGCATGGATTAAAATGCGAAGCTAAAGGAGTGGAAGTAAATGGAGATTATTTAAGTCAATTTGATTTTGCAGATGGTGTGGTTGTTTTTGCAAACAATGCTTTAAAGGTGTAGAAAATGCTCTAGGGGTTATCAGACGAAAGTAGGACTAATGATAAATGTTAAATAGACTAAAGTAATGTTTAAAGGATTTTTTCAAAATATGAAAGTAAAGATTGATTATGATAGAAGAAGTGAACAGTTACAAATAAATATCTTGGTCATATTATTAATACAGATGGAAACATAATGAATGAAATTAATCATAGAATTATACTTGGTTGGCATATGTTTGGTAGAAATAACTTGATGCTAAAAGGAAAAATGATTATGTGTTTGAAAGAGAAAATTTTTAATAAATGTGTTTTACCAGTTCATACTTATGGATCTAAGACTTGAACACTTAATAGAAAAGCAATAAAAGAAACTACAGACCACTCAAAGAAGTATGGAGAGATGCATGTTGGGAGTAACAAGAAGAGATCAAAAATGCAATATATGGGTGAGAGAGCAAACAGATGTTACAAACCTCATGGAAAAAATTAAAAGACTGAAGTGTAGTTGGGCTGGACATATTGCTAGCAAATATGATAATAGATGGGAATTGAAATATTATAACATGAATTTTAAGAGATTGTAAAAGACCCAAAAAACACCACATGCATGTTCTTTGGATGAAATAAGAAAGTATGCAGGAGTGATGCAGAGAGAAGCTAAATATCAGGCAAGATGGATTGAACTTGGGGAGATCTTCATACTGCAGTGGATTGATAATAGTTTATGATGATTATGGTAATGGTGGAAAGAATATTTATTGGGAATATGTAAATCAACAAAACTTTTAATAATCTATACAAATAATCTAAGCAATGGTTCATATCATTATAAGAACATAATTAATTGCAGTTAATTATAAAAAAAATTCTTATACAATGCAATATAAATACTTTCATATAGTTCTGCATTACATATCAGAATAATTAGTTTTGGGTGGTATATCTTAATATGAAATTCAATAGAGGTATGATGTGCACCAGTTGTTAAATATTAAATGCGGTAAAGTGAATTTTATTATCTAATGATAAATTGCAAGAACATAGTGCAAAATATGAAGAAACCTGTTATGTTATGTTGATTACATCTTAAACTTTTACAAAACGTTAATATTCTAGAGACTTTAGAAGCTGGGAAAATAGTTTATCCTAATAATATTCTCATATAAATCTGCAAGATTTACCTCATGAATAAAATAATAAAGTTATTAGAGCCAATGAAAATATCAATTGGGGTCAGAAAATAAACAAGCTCCAATAGTTACAATGTGGATTTCAATTGATTATTACCTAAGATAAATTTAAAATTGTGATTTAAGATAATTTCACAACATATAAATTCAAAGAAAGGAAGTAAAATTAAATTTTCGATAAAAAAAAATAACTATATGAAAAACTGTAAAAGTACTATCTTCTCAAATAAATATTTTTTATAAAATTTCAGATGGTAAAGTACTAAATCAATTATCGTGTTAAGAACAAACAGAAAAGTGTTGGTTAGAGACATTTCTCCTACAAACATAATATCCAAGTGTTCCACTTCAATATTTTCTTTCATCTGGGGACATTTATTTTTTAACATTCTGACATTCATATAAAAACAGGAATAATATGATGAAAATAAAGCAAATAACAAACACAGATAAGATAACAAAATAAATTGTCAAAACTAAGCCTAAATAGTTATCCAAATCTTTATAACTCAATTCAATGGTAGTACTGGAAAACACTAAATTGAAAAATATGAATTCATTGTATTTATTTGCAGGAACAAAGATTTACCAGTAGAAAGATTTAATACTCTTTGTATTAACTTTGTGAAAAACGATGTAACATCTTAAGCTATTTTCAAGAAATAATTTAACATTATTATAATTTAAATTTATTAGTTAGGGGAGTTGAAAGTCTGAGTTCAAACCCTCTAATTAATACATATAGAAGTACAGGTAAAAAAGCCTGTATTGTAGAAAAAAATCATATTTCATTTTATGATTTATTACATTTAACGAACAAAAATTCTATTCTTTTTATGTTAATATTAGAATAATTCTTGATAATGAAGCCACTACAATCAGCTTTGTTCAAGCTAGCAAATATATTTATTTTTCCGGCATTGAAATGTGAAGTATGTCATAATTATTGTAAGAGCATAAAGAAGAATATAAAAATTGTATTAATATTTGTAATTATAGACATACTAAGAAATTTGCTTCTATAAACATGTAATAAAGAATATAAAGTTATTACGTGTAATATCAAGAGTTATAATATGATAATGGATTTATTTTTTAAATGTCTTTAAATGTAATGTTAAATAAATAGAGTTTTGTGTTTATTTTTTTAAAATAATAGTTTGATTATGAATGACGTCAGTGAAATTAATAACGTCACATTTGTTTCTGAGTATATAAATTAGCTGCTAACATAACTTTTTTTCTGTAGAGAATAACTCTAATAAGAGCATCAAAATTCATTGGTGTCATAAAGTGGCAATTATATATTCGTCAATAGTCCAGGTTAGTTTTGAAATTATACAATTTTTAAAATTTTTCTAACTTGTGGAAAATACTGATGTAAATAAAAATTAAAATGAGTGAAAATGTTTTTGGTAGAAGCTTTTGCATGTGATAAAGGTACCTTCAGTGTCAGAGTATTAAACCAATGGGCACATTTTTAATAAAGATGAATGAATTTTATAGAAATGGGATTATAAAATATATGAAGAGTAATACTGATAAAGATAATTAATCTGTAGTTTTTTATATTTAATAAAAGATGAAAGATACAAAAACTAAATTTTTATTAAAGATATTAATACGAAAATTTTAATTCTTGAATGATCTTAAAAATAAACACTTTTAAATAACAAAGTTTATTTATATTATCACAAAAATGTACTATAAGTTTAGAAAACAAAAAAAAACTATAGAGGGAGTGGACAATATGTAGTCTGGTTAAAAGGTTACTTGTACTTTATATTCAAGCACCATAGAAATAAAATTTAAAAATAATAATTTAAATCTTGCATTATGTTATTCTATGATTATTAATGTAGTTTTTATTTATAATACTAAATTTATAAATTAAAATAATATTTCAAGCATATATATATATGTTTAAACATTTACATGATAATAATTATGGGAATGATAATGAAATGTGTTCAGAGAAGTTTTGTATTGATAAAATTGTTAAATATATAGCGAATTTACAGTGGTTAGTTCATAATGTTAAAAAAGTAAAGTATCAAATTAAAATTTGTCTAAGTAAAGAGCAGTTTTGTGAACTCAATGACTTCAATATATATATATCTGTAAATTTAAAAGTTGGATAAATACTGTAAATATTTGATGGATAATATATGTTGACCAGTATACTTTATCCACTTCAAAACTTTCATCACATAATTTAAATTGCATTCGTATTTTTTTAAGTTTTTAAAAGTTATGTCAAAGTTTTATATTTTATTATGAGTATGTGAAATAACGCACGTATTTGATTATTTTAAAATTTTCAGTGATTTTTATTTGCAATGGAATTTAGTTTTAAAATGTATTGTCTTTTTGACAGTTTTTTAAAATCCATTTGTTAACAATTTCAAATAAAAATTATTTTTTAATTTTTTAAGAAAGCTTTAAATTTTTGAAAACTTTTAATTACATTCCCGTTTCTTTTATTTTAACTTTTAACTTATTGAAAATTTATTTTAAAATCTGAGACTTGTTTTTACATTTATTTTTAAAAATTAATTTCTATATAAGATTATCATGATTGAAATATTTAATTAAAATGAAGATTGAAATAGGGATTTGCTGTCATTAAAATTTGCTAAATGAAGATGCTACAAAAGATAAGTGCTCATATAAATAGCTCTGGCTTTTTAGGCTAATTACTCTTTAACTATTGACTTTTATTATGCTTGGTGAGTATTGTTTTAACTTTTAGTAAGCCAATCACGATACTTATTAGAATTGCCATGCTGTTATAAAATTTTAAGAATTATCTCTGCAGAATGCTAAAACTATATGCTGTGAAGAATTTTATAAACATTATGCCACATTAAGCCAATTCAAAGATGATGCCCAGAGCCCAAATTGTGCCTGCAAATTCATGTATTATGAGCTTAAACATGATCTGACTCCTAGCAATGCCTTCAGCTTTCTGAACAGAAAATGGAATCCTAAACCTTTACTAGAACTTTCCAGTAAACTAAACTGGGTGCCAGGCTGAAAGACAACCACCAGTCTAAACTGTATACTTCAAGTTTTCTATTCTTACCAGGGTTCCAAGTCTCAGCTTCATCTTAAAAAATTTTTTTTATGTTTTGCCTATTCAACTTAAATATTGTAAGCATTTAGTATATGTATTTTTTTTACTGTATTTATAGTGTGTCTTGGAATCTTAGTTGTAAGATTCCATATTTGTTGTACGTTTGTATATCAAAGAGTGCATTGCTTTTTATTTGGTATGCTTTGTACTTTTTCTATTTATATGACTAACCATTGCTAAATGCTTTGGCAGCTGTTTGTAATTTCATTTTGCTCACTTGGGCCTCTTTTGTTGCACTGTAATTAAATTTAATTAAGTTTAGTTTGGATTTTCTGCAGACCTTAAATTTTTTGGCTGGTGGTTTACCATGTATAATATTCTGTTTCCATAAAATTGGAGATTTTGATTCTTTTTTCTGTGATTACTTAAGATTGTAATCGTTCCTTAGCTTTTCTTTTTTTGCATGAAATCAATCTTGGTCCTTGAATGTGGTCCATGCAGTGATTATGCAGACATATGATGTCACTTGTTCTACATACTAGTGTATGCTCATCTGCCCTGGGTCATTGATTCATGCAAGAAAATTTCATTTATGTTAAACTTCAAGTAGGAAAACTAAAAGTTATTTTATATCTGCTATATGGCAGATATAATAAATCTTTCAGTTTTAAAGTGTAGGTGAAAAAATGAACTTATCTGCTAGGGTGTTTATTATTTCAAACTCTCATATTTTTTCAGATAAATACATTAAGAAGATCTAGGCCAGATGCTTATATCTCGTTTGCCAAATTTATTTTATATTTGCTTAAATTAAATAAACTTGAAATTTCTTTTATAAACACTTTGGCTGATGTTTGTCTCTGACTACATTCTCAATTGTCTGAACACTCTTAAAGATTTCTTTCTCAGCCTGGGTTTAGTTGGTGTAAATCATCATCACCATTTAATTTTGATCACACTAAATTAAATATTCCACTTACTAAGCGACCTGGTGGTGCCCTCTGTGATCAAAAAAAGATAGAGTGACCATTACAATATGTACATATATATTTGTTAATATATCAAGGAGTAACTTTATTAAGTTTTCTTATTTTATACTTAGTTATCAAAAACACATAATTTTTACTTAGTTATAAGATAATGTGATATGAATGTTGAAATAATAAGAGTAAAAAATTGATTAAATTTTAATCGTAAATACATGAAGACATTTATTTGTTACTAGATTCACCCAAGAAGATAGAAGATACAGTTCCTGATTTTTAAAAAAAATATTATTATTAGTTTTTGAAGTTTATTATTTTTAAATATATATTGAAGTTTCAAATAAGTTTGGTAATTTTTTTTAAAAAAGAAAGCAAATGTAATAGTTGAATATGACTATAAATATGGTAATGTTTATTACATAAAATTTGATTAGCTTAATTTTAACTTTAGAATTAACTGAATTATGTTAAATGTAATTACAATTAATTTAATTTGTTACTACATTATGAATTTAACATAAGATTTAAAATAACGCAGACATATATATAATATGACATTATTATATTTTTGGAAAGAATTTCATTGCAAATTTTAAGATTAATGTTGACCATTTTATTTTTGAAACAATATTATAACACCAACAACGTATGTATTATTTATAAAATATTAACAAATGTAAATAAATAGCTCTATTTGAATAATGGTAATAGGGAATGTACATATTGATAGATTCAATTGTTTATATTTTATTCACTGCATACAGGTCACAAAAAAATTTAAAAAACAGTTAGAATATTAAATTATTGTCAAAAGTATGTGTCCATGTTGTAACAAAACATTTTGTTATGCTCTTAAATTTCACAAGATTTAAACATATGGTGGCCGTTCGAGGGCGCCACTAAGCATTTCTGCCTAGACTGTATTATAAAATTTCTATAATAACGGTTAATTTATTTACGAATGGCAATCATCAAATGAAAATCTTAAAATAATTTTCTTTTAATGGACCAAAAGATCATAAAATGAATTATAAGAATTAATTATAAAAAAAGCAAATCGACACTTCACTTTTGTTGAAATATTTATTATATCTTTATTCTATTTGTTGTTTATTCCCTTCCCTTGTACTAGTCTAATCAAACCCTCCCGATCTTTTTTTTTTCTAATCAAGAATTAACATGTATCGTTCTCGAAGGAGCATGCCCCGTCACTTTACCAATTATACAATATTTTCATCAAATATCATGGTATATAACTATGAGTGAACTCAAGGGTGACTTACTATAAGAGTGTGTTTGTTAAAAACAAACGCATTCAAACCTCCTCTTTCTAATGTTAAATCTTTTTATCTTAAATTTTTACTTGTCCTTAGATTGAGTATACAATTTTTCTTATTCCTATCTGTACATTATAAGAACAACAATCATAGAAACTAAAGGAAAGTTTAATTAATAGAATGTAACTCCCAAAAATATAAATAAAAAAAAAAAATATAATGTGGATTAATTTGAATTAGTAAATACATCTACTTAAAGACTACATATCCCTCTTTTTCGATTGCTGAAACTTTGAAATATTTGAAGTGAAGGCTTTTCCTTTTTTTCCTTTTATTATGAAAATGTCTCTTGAGATTATAATAAAAAAAGTCTATTTACCCTGATCGATCAGTGTAGATTCTGTGTGGGTGGAATATTTCACTTTATATTCATCATGGTTTGTCCGTGGTTTTCTTCCAGTCCATTCTCCTCAGCTAGCTGTTTATGTCTGGCATTTACAAGGCAGTTTCAGGTGGTAATAGGAAGAGGTTCCCAAGGGCAAAAGTTCTGTTAGATTTAGCCACTCAACATTTCTTTTTTGCGCTTACTTTTTAAAATTTTTTATATAATTAATTTTACGATTTTTACTATTGACGAGTCCGAGCCGAATTTAAACTTATAGATTAGGTATTGACCTCGGCAAAAATCCAATTAATTTTAAACAAAAGGAAAGTCTGTAATTTATAGTGTTTTTCTAAAGTCTCAGTTCACATCTTTAATATTCTCTTCTTTTATTTCATATTTTATTTTAAAATCCCAAAAAAACATTCCAATTGATCAGCATAATAGATAGCATAAAAATACCATCACTGTCAAAAACCCAACAATAGAATTAATTGCTTTCTTTTCCCTTCTATCTTTAAGAATTTTTTTAAAGACTAAACAAAAGACAAACTTTTATCAAAATGTAAGATTTTGATCTAATTTATTTTAGCTTCTTAAAACTCCATTTTAAAATTAAGTGTTAATTTATATTTCTTTTCTTAAAAATTATGTATCATAAAATGATATTGATATTTTAACAATATATATATATGAGCTGACAGTAAAGTACGTGTTTATTTATATCTAATAAAACAAGTTTTATTACAATGTATATATTTTATTTTTACAAAATATATGTGTATATTTATGTATGAGTATGAGCTGGCAGAAAATACCAGCTCATTGCACCCTTATCCAAAAACAAAAAAAAATTAAAAAAAAAAACTTTTAGTCATGCCGTGGGGTCTTTTCCCATTCTTTCTTAGGGTTATAGTTACTCTTCCCCATGGGTTCATTACAATTTCCCCACCTAACTTTAGAGTCTCCCCCTTCTTCTGGCTCACTATACTCCATATCGCCTAATATCTCTAGTGCTTCCTCTATTGACAAATGTCGGTTCTCAGCCAACTTACGCTGAACCCCCATCAGAAGATTATATCTTATAGTCCTTACAATCTGGAATTGATCCATCAAGTAAGCCTCCAGTGCTCTAAGTTTTGCTGCCTGTCATTGAAAAAACTGGCTATAGCTTTCATTTCTATTCACTCTATATTTTTCCCATGACGTTTTAATATGTATAGCCTCTTGTTTTTCCACGCTCCAGAAACCTCTCAAAATCATTTTGTATTCTTGGAATGTTTGAGGGTTATAGTTCACCACCTTCCACCATTCTTGAGCATGGCCACTTAAATGGCTCGTTGCTATAATGACCTCCTTTTCATTCGACTTATGGAAATAAAAAAAATCATTTAAGCTATCCAAATAATCAAACGGGTTTTTTTCCCCATCGCCTTTAAATACTCTTATTTGGATAAATTTTGCTAATGATGGCCTTTCAGATTTAGCTTCTTCCTCTGCTTCATTAAGGGTCCGTTCCACTATACTTTTATTCACATCTATTACTGTGTTCATTTTTCTTTTTGGACTTGATTCTATTTTCCCTATGGTCTGTTCTTTCCCTTCGTTTTCTATCTTTTCTTCTGTAACCTTATGAACATCATAACCTGTGCTTACTATATCCCCTTCATCTTTTTTCTTGCCATTTCTCTTTTCTTCATTCTTTTTTAATTCATTTACATTTTATCTGATGTCTTGAATCATTACTTTCATTTCTTTAATTTCTTCCCTATCTTTGATTACTATTTCTTTTAGCTCAGTGATAGCTTTTAGTATTTATTCAAACTGATAATGCTCAGGGTTTTTAAATGTCATCACTGGGCTTTCTATGGTACTTTCGTCTTCACTCATTCTATTTCTTTTTTCTCTTTGTTTCAAAATCAAAACTCTCCCCCACTGGTTTTAACCATCTGAACCTGCTTTTCCCCACTTTTACCCTAATCTCAAGCTGTTTCTTTAGTTAACGAGCCCCATGTTGGGCGCCATTTTTTCCATTCCTTCCTTCTGTAACAAAACATTTTGTTATGCTCTTAAATTTCACAAGATTTAAACATATGGTGGCTGTTCTAGGGTGCCACTAAGCATTTCTGCCTAGACCATATTATAAAATTTCTATAATAACGGTTAATTTATTTACGAACGGCAATTGCCAAATGTAAATCTTAAAATAATTTTCTTTTAATGGACCAAAAGATTATAAAATGAATTATAAAAATTAATTATAAAAAAACAATCGACACTTCACTATTGTTGAAATATTTATTATATCTTTATTCTATTTGTTGTTTATTTCCTTCCCTCATCCTAGTCTAATCAAACCCTCACGATCTTTTTTTTCTAATCAAGAATTAACATGTATTATTCTCGAAGAAACATGTGCCATCACTTTACCAATTATACAATATTTTCATCAAATATCATGGTATATAACTATGGGTGAACTCAATAGTGACTTACTATAAGAGTGCATTCAAACCTCCTCTTTCTAATGTTAAATTTTTTTATCTTAAATTTTTACTTGTCCTTAGATCGAGTATACAATTTTTCTTATTCCTATCTGTACATTATAAGAACAACAATCATAGAAACTAAAGGTAAGTTTAATTAATAGAACGTAACCCCACAAAATATAAATAATAAAAAAGAAAACAATATAATGTGGATTAATTTGAATTAGTAAATACATCTACTTAAAGACTATATATCCCTCCCTTTCTATTGCTGAAACTTTGAGATATTTAAAGTGAAGGCTTTTCTTTCTTTTTTTCCTTTTATTATGCAAATGTCTCTTTAGATTATAATAAAAAAGTCTATTTACCCTGATCGATCAATGTAGATCCTGTGTGGGTGGAATATTTTACTTTATTTTCATCATGGTTTGTCCATGGTTTTCTTACATACCGTTCTTCTCAGCTAGCTCTCTATGTCCAGCATTTACAAAGCTTTCAGGTGGTAATAGGAAGAGGTTCCCAAGGGCGAAAGTTCTGTTAGATTTAGCCACTCAACATTTTCTTCTTGCGCTTACTTTTTAAATTTTTTATATAATTAGTTTTTACGATTTTTACTACTGATGAGTCCGAGCCAAATTTAAACTTATAGATTAGGTATTGACCTTGACAGAAATCCAATTAACTTTAAACAAAAGGAAAGTACGTAATTTATAGTTTTTTTTTAAAGTCTCAGTTCACACCTTTAATCTTCTCTTCTTTTATTTCATATTTTATTTTAAAATCCCAAAGAAACATTCCAATTGATCAGCGTAATAGATAGCATAAAAATACCTTCACTGTCAAAACCCCAACAATAGAATTAATTGCTTTCTTTTCCCTTCTATCTTTAAGAATTTTTTTAAAGACTAAACAAAAGACAAACTTTTATCAAAATGTAAGATCTTGATCTAATTTATTTTAGCTTCGTAAAACTCCATTTTAAAATTAAGTGTTAATTTATATTTCTTTTCTTAAAAATTATGTATTATAAAACTATATTGATATTTTAACAAAATATATATATGTGGGTATATATATGAGCTGATAGAAAAGTACGTGTTTATTTATATCTAATAAAACAAGTTTTATTACAATGTATATATTTTATTTTTACAATATATGTGTGTATATATATGTATGAGTATGAGCTGGCAGAAAATACCAGCTCAATGTATAAAAGTCTTTGAGTTTTGCTTTACTTTAAAATCATTAAATTTTCCATTTCAATATATTATTTTAAAGAACATTACATATATTTAAAATTGGTATTTAAATTATTAATTATCATATAAAATAAATAAAGAGAAAGAATCTTTAGTTTATTTTAGAGTATAATTTTAAATATACTCTGGGTTTTAATTTGTGAAATTTTGTTTTTATTGTTTTAAATTATATTTTATAATATTGGTTTTATGAAGTTCCTGAAAAATATTTTAACATAATGAAATGGTAATGTTTTATAAATTAATTTAGTCAGTGGATAAATGGTGTATTTGATGATAAATAAAAAAAAATATGAAAATAAATGAAATTAGATATCACATTATAATATACCAGTAAAAACTGTATTTACAATAAATAATATCATTGGAAGAATCTTGTTAATCCCAGATCTTACTTTACAATTTTTCACTTTTGCCTCAGTAACAACTTTTTATGACAGTCACAATGAATATAATTAAGTAATGAAACAGTGCTATGAACACTTTACAATCTTTTGGGAATCTAAATATAATAACATACGATAATATCATCCCATTGTGACCAATAATTCAAATTGTAAAAGGCTGAAAATAAAATCCTTTTTTCAAATTAAAACAGCTTGTAAAATCAGTCATTTTGTTAGACAATAGTAACATTGATCATGATATCTCATATATAATTAAATTCTTTGGTGGAACATCTGGAAGATTAAATTATGTATACATAAAATGTTTAGATGTGGAGATTATACATATGTGTTGATACGAAGATTTTCACAGGTTGCATATATAAAAGACATATTTTGCGGTTTCACCCGGGTTAAAAAAATTTAAATATTGATATTCCAATGTTTTAACTTGACCACACAAGTCATCCACAGGGTGATATAACGTAGAAAGACATTTTTTTCAAATCAGTGATTGTAGTGCCTTTACAGTATCTTTCTACCTTTTATCACCCAGTGGATGACTTGTGTGATCAAGTCAGAATGTCAGAATATCAATATTTAAATTTCTTTAACACAGATGAATAAGCAAAATATTTCTTATATATATATAATGTTTTGACAGTTGTATGATATCGATGAATTATTAGTTTTTGGGCTAAATTGTGTGTTATTTTTTATTACATACTGATATTTCCATTAACAAGCATCCACCATTATCAAGGTTAACTTTTGAAAGAAAAATCATGAGTTCTCAAACAGTAACATGACTGAGTGTGAGATGAGAAATGAGATTCAACTTGAAGTAGTTTACCATTCACAATATGAGGCTTATCAAAATGTTTATTTCCCTCACTTTTTTCACCTACTAATTTTAAGTGATCTAGCTATGTGGAAAACCTCTGATTTTATTTTTGTCTTGTAATATTAACTTAAAATTAATAGGGGAAAAAAACCAAGGGAATAAATATTTTGATAAGCCTTGTATTGTGAATGCTGAACTGTTTCAAGTGGAATCTCATTTCTCAACTCACACTCAGTCACATTACTGTTTGAGATCTAATGATTTTTTTCAAAAGTTATCCTTCACAATGGCAGATGTTAGTTCAACAAAATATCAGTATGCAATAAAAAAATAACACAAGGTTTAGCCCCAAATTTGATTGGTATATAAATATTTTTCATGGCCAAAACAGATTGAATATAATTGTATGTTATATTTTGTTGTTATATTTTGGATAAAATATTACTTTAGTAACTGTAATTTGTACAAATTATAAAGGTAGGGTTTGTGACTCCAGAAAAAATAGAAGAGAATAGAAACTTAAATATACAAAGGTATTGTAAGTTAAAAGCAATAACAAAAGATTGCTGATAGATAAAATATGGGAATAATAATGCAGAAAAGGCTTAATAATTTAAGTATAAAAAGCTAGTATTTGGTTAATTAAAGCATAGAATAACCAGAAAGTGTCAGTTTAATCAATTTTTGAAAGACTAATTTTAGATGAAACGAGTGTATATTGAAGCAGGTTAAAAGCTTGATGATAATTTGTGAAAAACACAGTACTGGGGAATGGATAGCTGGATGTAAAGAGACATTACCATTTATAATAATTAATACATAATATTAAAATGTGAATATGTATAAGTACTATGTGCTGAAAAGAGCAGTAATTTTGTCTTACTCTTGGTGTTATGGTGTTGTTGCTCTTGTATTGTGTGATGTCAGCAGAAAATATACCAGACAGAAAACTGTTGGAAAAGTTGTAGCAACATGCCTGCTAGATGGGATGTCATCCCATAGACTGACCCACTCTAGATATAAACAGCCAAATAGGAAACTTAAACAAACCACATCAATCTTATTTTTATTTGTGTATGCCTTTAAAACACTCTGAGGAAAACTGAATAGGATTGGATTGTGAATGTACACAATTTTTTTAGTATTTACTCAGGTCTGACAATAGTTAAGACACTGTATTTTCTTTAACTGTGGTAAGTATTAACATTTATTGATTACATGGTTCGGAAAATTGTATATAATGTGTGATGTACTGTAGTGTAAATAAATAAAATGTTCATCTTTATTTAATCATTTTTATTTCAACTTATAATCTTTTTTTTTTGTTACTTGTTGGCATTCAGCTTCATAGTTGAATACACAACAGTAATTATTACTTTATGTAAAAAAAAGAATGATTGTTTTATTTTATATTATAGGTAGAAAATTTTTTTTAATATGTAAATTGTTTTGGATAATGGCCGAGAAGGTTAAGCATTTAGTTACTAAAAATTTAAATATGAGATATATTAAAATATACCGATTATAATCAATAAATATGAAATGTTAATAATAACTTATAAAATAAATATATAATCAATATTTAATGTAAACCTTGGTAACGTAAATTATATATTTAAAATACACTTTCATAAGCTTATGTTTATTTGATGATAAACATGACAAACCAATTAAACATACTAATTGAAGTTTTCATAGTATAAATTTATATATTTATTTAACAAATATTATGCTAATTTATCAGCTGTTTTTGTATACTGCAGCACAAGATAGAGAAATACAAAAATATCTTTATGAAGACAATAAAAATTACTGTCAATTACAAAGTGTTCCACCAGGAATATTTTAATGCTTACTTGGTGTACATATTATTTGCACTATTACTATTGTTTGATGTGAATAAATTTTTAAATTTCATAATTATCCGTTTTATCATTTGACACTCTATAATAAAGTTATCAAATGTATTGTACCGGATCGATTTGCGGAATGAACTTACGTACATGTATATATGTTTTGGCTGGTTTCAAACTTCTTCATAATACATTTATAATCTTATTTAATTATAAATGTTATGTGAACGAACCGGCACGTTCGAACAAAATGGGAAATATTATTGATAGCTTTAACTATCAACATTTGCCCACCTCAGCTGCTAGATTCAAACCCCTACTATCTGAACACTTTATTTGTTTTGGAGTAAACCCCAGGGGCGCTAGCTAGTCAAAGACTAACAAATTTGGTCAGTAGGCTCATAATCCAGCGCTCAAAATGATCCCAAAAACTAGCTCAGTCTAATTTTTATCAATAATAAAATATAGAAAAAAGAATTGGTAAAAAGAGATTGATAAAAAGAATTGACTGACAAATAAAGTTATGTTTTAAAGACCATTTATTTTCATTGACATTTACTAATTTTAAACATTTTCTAAATCTAATATAACACATGCACATTTCATTTTAACACACTATAATATATTTTATGAGAATGCATAAATAATCTTTGACATTTAAATTATCTAACATTCGCAAACATGCACATCAATAGTTCATGTTATGCATGCTTATAGAGTTCAAATTACTTGTCTCTGTAGGATTTATGAATTAAAGCAGTGGCTACTATATATAAATGAGAATAATAAAATGTTTTACCTAGGATTTTTGGAACATGGATATTGCTTGTTCTTAGCTGCTTCTGACAGAGTATATCTAACTGGTTAAATTTGACATTTCTTGTAGAGATTTGATGCTAATCTGTTGTTTTTATTCTTGAAGACAGTTGAACATTGACGGAGGATTTCTGAGCTGTTATTTAGACATTTTTTTACGGGCAGGTTTTGATGATCTTGTTGGACTAAAAGGCTGAAGTAAGAGCGTATATTCCCAAAAGCTGCTCAGCACTGCATTTTTGTTTCTGGATACATAATATGAATTGCACTGTTATCTCTGGTGAAACAAAACTGACACTAGATAAACTGAAAACTGAAACTCAAACTGAATGTCCGATAAAAATCTGGCTATTTATGTATGCAAAGTGTTTTTGTTTTAATATCATCCGGGAATATGTGTTGTCGAAATTCCTTTAGTAAGTAATCCTTTGACAACGTGTTTTTGAAGATTGTTTAATTAGTAGTAGCCATTACAAACATGTTGTTTTTATATCTTTAATTAGTAGCTCACCGCTGTGTTTTTAAATACATTTCATTTCAATATTTATTTTCATGTGTTTTTCAATATGATTTTAACATGCATTTATTATATTTCTTATTAACAAGCTTACATTTATTTTTATTTACCATCACACATATATACCCATTTATTCTAATAATCTGGAAAGAAAAGATATTTATATTTTAACTTTTACTTTATAATAATAACACTCTTTAATTTTTATGAACTTTTAGTTTTTTCTATAGGAAAACTCCCCCTCCTTTCTTTTAATTAAGTAATTGTAAGTTTTATTTCAAGAACTCTTCGATTTTTAAAGCTTATTTTCACGAAAACAAACTGCATTTACATTTAATAATGACACTTTTAAACTTTTACCTATTATTTCTCTTTTAACAAAGGATTTTTATTTCTAATAATTTTTTTAAACAAATTGTTATGTGCCAATTTCAATATTGGTACAGTATCTATCTTTCATTTACCTCTTAAACTGTTGTAACTGTTAATCAATTCTGGAAATGAATCCCTGAAGAATATTTTGAATATAATCTGCCTGAATTTTAGCTGCAGTAGGGTTTTAAGCCTGACATATAAAAGAAATCGCCCTCCAATTTATTCCATATATATGTACTTAAATAGCCAACTAATACAGTCACCAAACTAATATAAATACAAAAACTCATCTAATTTATTGCAAATCCTCTTCAGTATATAGTACTGTCATTTCCTACATTTTCACTTTCTGAACATGAAATTTCATCTTCCCGTTGCCATTTACGCCATTAAAATTGCTGTGGAACATTATACTTGCTTTGCCAATTTGTTATCATGTAAAGTACATTTTGCCGCTAAAATCTTAGTCATTCCTCTGAAATAATTTAATTTCTACAAAGGTTTTCTGGAATAAAATTAAAATGTGTAAAAACATATTGTAAAACATTCGTTTTTAGTTTGAAATTCAAAACAAAAAACATCAGTATTGTCAACATGAGCAAAATAGTGTCAAAAGATTATAAAACACTTTTTTTCACTTTAAAAATCAAAAGAAACCTATCCATGTTGACAAATTTTTGATAGGCACTTCTTGTGTAGAAAACAATAATCAACTTATCAGCACATTGGAAAGCAGGTTCTTATTTATTGTTATATTTACTGTTTAGTTGTAAAACTATTCTAAACATTATTAAGTAAATGTTTCTTTATAAAATTGCAGTAAAATCAACAAGATAACATTAATCAGTAAATTTTTCTTGATAACATTAAAAGTACTCGTTTGAGAGAGTAAAGCCATTTAAATGTAATTCAAAAATTATTCATTAAAGAGATTTAATTCTCTATTTTGCAAAGGTAAAGATCATAATACTATGTGCAGGTATATCATAACACAATGATCCACAGGAAAAAAACATTTAAACACCTGTAAAACTGTTAAACCCTTTCTCTATACTTACTTCATTTTATTTAATAGGTTTTTCAATCTGTACTTTAATTTATGACAATTCTATTATAAATAAAAGCTCCATTTCAAACGGCAAAAAATAAAAAATAATAAAAATTAAAGTTTAGTTCAGTATAATATATAATGAGGAATATACTTTGTATTCATAAAGAATTTTAAATTTGGAAGTAAATGAATTATTTATTTTAATCCACATCTAAAGTAAATCTTGCAATTACGTAATTGAAGCCAACATTATAATTTCATTGAGACTTTAATCCATACATTATTGATGGTTTTATTATAGATACATTATGTTGAAAATAATTATACTTATTCATTTGTTTACTAAACAACATTCATTAGTTTTTTTTTCTTTTATCTATCTACATCAAACTTCAAAATCATTCTAATGGGCTTACTTCTGAAAACTCCGGTTATTTATTTCATTATTTTTTCACTGTCTTTTTTCATACTATCACATGGTCTGCTTATTGCATATATTAGACTTTCCTGTAATTACAGTCATTTATATATTAATGTCAATAAAAAAAATTTGACATAATATATTTGAAATAATGTTTTCTAGAATCTACATTGTTGCTATTACCCAAAATTTGTTAAAATATATAATACATAAGAGCACTTTGTAATAAAATCAACCAGAAATACATAGATAAATAGATAGATAGATTGATGCATTGGTAAATACAAAGGGATAGATAGAAATATACTTAATCAGGCAAAGACAAACATATTGTAACCGGACCCACACAACCCCTTTATTACCTTGGTTGTAACAATTTCCTGATGAGCATGTTGCGGGAAGGAACTATCGATTGGCATTCCCCAATGCAGATGTTATCCTCCCCTACAACAATATTTCCTGCTCATCAAAAGATGTAGCACCATAGAGACTAGAAGCATCTAGACATTTCTGTGTTTGTTTTCCAAACAGTGCCACTAGAGTTCCATCTCACTACAACCTGACTTACGTAGGTCTAGTTATGCCAGACATAGCTCAGTAGACATGAAATTCTCATGAACAAGTGCAATGAATGATAAGTGATGCAAATAATAATAGAACTGAACAACTGGATAACTAAAATTAATTTTAAGTAACAACAATTTTATTTAACAACTGATAATATTTAATTCAGAAGTCCACTAAATTCAAACAAATATTTCATTTATGGTCCATTGTGTTTCTTTGGTATACTTCCAATAATAATACAATATGAATTAAAAAATGCAAGTTCTTTGACAGTTTACATTTTAGTTATTTAGTTAATAATGAAGACAACTGATAGCATTTAATTCAGAGTTCCACTTAATTCAAACAAATATTTTATTTACAGTCCATTGTTTATCTTAGTATACATCCAATAATAGTACAATATGAATTAAAGAATGCAAGTTTTTAATGATTTACATTTTTACTTATTTAATTAGTTCACAAAGAGTAGTGCAATATACAATCACAACAAAGGTAATAATGAAGACAACTAATAGCATTTATAATTTGAAATATTGATGTATATTCATACATATAAATTTTATTATTTTATTTACATATCAGTAATATGCAGTTAAGTATTTATGATTTACATTTAATTATTCTAGCATAAATATTGTTTTGGTCTGCTGCAGACGTATATTTTTATACATAAATTCATCAGCAGTTTCATTTATAATTTATCAATCACAAAACGTATTTTCATACAGCTATAATTATTCATAATTTATTTTAAGAAAGATGTTTGTTTTGTTTTGTTGTTGTTTTTTAAACACATATAAGTATTGAATAAAATGCCTTTTGATTATTGATAGTTAAGACATCTAGTATTTACAATTTATTATTAATACCACATATTTTAACATAGCTATATTTATTGATAATTTTCTTTAAGAAAGACATTTTGTTTTGTTTTTTTATAAACACATATAAGTATTAATATTTTATAAAATGGTTACCTTCATTTTATCCAGTTTATTTTTTCATATCCATGATATGACTGCACTCAAAAAGGGTTCATTGTATTTCGGCTGAATGGCATTATTTACTTTCCATGATGTTTACCCAGGCAAATCTTGGAGAACCATGGCTTTTGGATGAAGAGAAGCTGTTACTGCCTAGCCTTCCATCTTTATTATTTCCTTATTACTGTTTTCTTTTTTCATCATTAACAGTGGTTCTTTAACTGCTCCTAAAATCTTTTTAAAATCTTTTTCAAAAATCTTCTTTAAAATCTACTTTAAAAATCTTTTAAAATCTTTTGAAATCTCTTTGAAATCCTTTTTGAAAACTTTTTAAAAATCTGCTCTGAACTTCCAAATTAACTATTTATACTCTGATCTCTAGATTGACTAAGCAGCCTTGCCATATCTGATTTGTTATACAGCTCTCATTTAAGCACAAGTGATTTTCTCTTCTTAAGGATTGGACACTCTACTTTTTGTGGGACAGATAAGAAATCATAAGGATAAGCCATGTTTTCCAATTTTCTAAGTCTGCCTCAAGTGATTATCACACTTTATATGACAACATCGTTCCAAAAATTAAAAATGTAATATTTTTAATAAATGCCAGCTTTTATTTATATTGTAATTTAAAACTATAAAATCAATAATGATTTTCTTTTATCTATAAACTTTTTGCTTTCTTTTTTAATTTGATCAAATTATCTTTCTTTTTTTCATTGCTGTCAATTTTCATGATTCCTTTGTTTCTTTAAATTTTTTTAGTTTTCCTAAACCATTATTAAGACTTTTCTTTTTTAAAAAACAAATCATGCTAGTCTTTTTAAATGGGAGAGGGAAATTTTGAATATATACATGGAACAGTATATCTGTTTCATTATATGTATATATAACTAAATAGTCAGATAAATAGACAGGTATATATAACAGACAGATGGATAGATCGATAAATAGAAGATAGATAATTAGACAGGTAGATAGATAATTAGAAAGATGGTTGGATGAATAAATGGATAAATAGAAAGATGGAGAAATGAATGGATAGATAGGTACAAATATAGAGAGGAAGATAGAAAGAGAAAAAGAACAATAAAGAAATAAAGAGATAGATCAGTTGATAGATAGATGGTAGGACATTTAGAAGGATGAATAGCCAGACATATATAGATAGATAGATAGATAGATAGATAGATAGATAGATAGATAGATAGATAGATAGATAGATAGATAGATAGATAGATAGATAGATAGATAGATAGATAGATAGATAGATAGATAGATAGATAGATAGATAGATAGATAGATAGATAGATAGATAGATAGATAGATAGATAGATAGATAGACAGACACATAGATAGACAGACACAGACAGATAGGCAGATAGAACATTATATAAATAGATAGTAGATACATATAGTTATATAGATGAATGGATAGATAGATGGATTAATAGAGATAAATAGATAGATAGGTAAAGAAATAATAAGATAGAGAAAATGATAGAGGAAAAGATAAAGAAATAGAGAGGTAGATAGAGGGATAATGAGATAGAAAGATAGATTGATAGATCAATTGATGAATATGATGGATGGCTGGACATTTGGGAGTATGGGTTGATGGTAAGATAGATAGATACATTAGCTATATAAATATATAAATAAACTGGAAGACATGCAGACAGATAGACACCCAGATACATACATAGATAGTCTAAGATTGGAAGAAATCCATATGAATTTTATGTTTGATTAACACAAAAAATATTTCAAAGTCAAATGTAAGTTGTATTTCCTACCTTAAACTTCTTTTATTTTAATTTCAGTACTAAACAAAACAAAATCAAGAAGAAGAGCATAACTTTACAATTCAATTTCTACTTGAAATCAATCTATCTATATGTAAATGTCTCTATTGTTATTTTCAAGCATATGATATTTTTTTGAGTATGATGTATTTTTTCACAAAAGTTAGAATCATTGATAAATTGCATCCACCAGGAATAGTTGTTGTACTTAATATGGAAACCATCTATTAAATTTCGATATATATTACCTTATAAATGGGCTTAAAAATTCATCTCTTTATCAACGAGTTTTAAATCCATGATTGATTAAAAAAGGAAACTTTTGAAAATTACAGCCACTATGATTGTATGTTGATATAAAAATAAAACATAATTATCAATCCATACATTACAGATGAATTCACATACTCAGAAATCTAAAAAATTTAGCCAATTATTTTTGATATATTAATACTTTTTGTAATAAATTATCAATTATCCTAACCATGTGGTGAATGTTTAGTCTTCTTGTGTGGACAGAATTGAAACTAATACATATTTTAAAATGTTAAAATGTCTTATGTTACATATTGTAATTTATTATAAAACCGTATATGATAAGGCCATTATTTACATGATAACATGCATTTAAATAATAAATAGAAATAAAAAACAAACTATTCAAAAGTTTTGAATAGACCATTACAATAGCTTGCTTTGTATAAATGTGCCCATAAATGTATAAAATGACCAAAATTATAGTTATTTTACAAATGTGTATTTGTAATTAGTATTTTTTAAAAGGAAGCTTTATTAATAACAAACTATTTACAGATATTAACATATTTACAGCAAAATAACTCTGTGTTACATACACAAAGTATAACAGAAATGCATTTATAATAATATGGGACATTTATTTGTCTCTACCTAAGTGTTTTCTAAAATTGAAGTGTGTCATGTTCTACTGGAATGATTGTCTAGAAATTTATTTTCAAGCATTAAATCTGTGCGATCTATATATACGTTACACAACTTTTAATTTTCAGTTTTAAAGGTACGTTTTTTTTTTCACTTTAATAAATCAATTTTTATTCACGATCTTTTTATTTTAGTTTTAAAATAATGTAACGGCATATTTATATACCGTTACAATATATATATTGTAACAGAATGGATTCGAATTGTATTATTTATGTGCTACAATGCCCAATGCGTCACTTTGTTATATGTATGGAATGGCCAATTTGTCATTGCTGACATACCTTGTTCTGCTCTATAGTAATATAGCCTACTGTTAAAATGGGGTTTGTAACTGGGAAAAAAACATTAGGAGAGTCGTCTTTATAAATAAAAAAAATATCGCCAATCCTTTTATTTATATACCTACACCTTAATTTCATTCTTAAGAGAAAAAGCCGAGAGGTATCGCAGCCACCATGCAAGTAAGTAGTTGGTTGCAGATGGTTGTGGGTTCGCGTCCCGGCCGATGCTATGACATATGAAAAAAAAAAAACAATAAGATAAATATTAAAATGTATATCTAAATTCAACTTGTCCTTACCCACTTTTATTTCTGCTATACCCACATTTCCAATTGCTGAAGATTCTGCATGATTATCTATTTCAAAAATCGCATAAAACAAAAGCAACAATGTAAAATTTACTTTAAAATTCACATAAGAATATAAGGGAATAATGTATGACTAATAAAAAATTGCAAATATTTTAAAAAAATTGATACAAAACAAACTTTTTCACTTTTTTTATTAACTATTTAAATTTATTGAGAGCAATATATGTTTATGTTTAATTTATTTTACATTTTTTCATACATATTTTAATCATTATTGCTATTTGACAACAAGCAGGTTCATTTATGAACTGGTAAAAAAATCAGATTTGTCACAAGAGATAATACAATTAGCACCAACTTCATTCTCAAGCTGTGTTAAATAAACATAATTTATTTAAGCTAACATCTGTGTTTGTTTAGCATATATATATATATATATATATATATATATATATATATATATATATATATATATATATATATATATATATATATATATATATATATATAAAGGTCGATTGTTTGACTATCAATTGACCAGACTGAAAATGTTGGAAAAATTATGACGTGTTTGTTGGTGGTAAGTTATTCTTACAACACCTCTTTCCTTAAAAGAGTTAAAATTTGAACTTATATTTTACATTTTAACACATAAGTATGTTGGTGTGTTAAAAATATATTGTTATTTTGGATTTGATAATGGGTTGCTAAGTGTATTATTTGACTGTCTCACACTTTTTTTTGTTTCATAGCTGGTTTGGGTAAGTTTAAATATCTCCTTTGTAATTAGGCTATATCATTGATGGAGTGCACTAGTCTTAAAGCTTTGATGGTTTTGTGGTTGAGGCATATCTGAAAATGTGTCTGTTACAGATGGCATATAAAGTGATCTACTAACCTTCTCCATGCTCCTTTGAGGTTTAATGGATTCATGAAAGCTTAGAGAAATATCAGAGCATCCATTATTAAATATAGATTAATTCCTAAGTTCTAGTTATCCTCAAGGTATTTCCATGATTACATTTGAGCATTAGTTGGAAAATACCCTCATCAAACTCAATTACCCTAGACCTTAATTATTTTGATCTGTGCATATATATATATTGTAACCGAATAAAAAAATATAAATGAATTTACTATGATAGCTGATATACAATTTATAACTAAATAAGGAAGACGCTAATCTATGAATAAGAGTAAGGAAATATATATCACATTTTCGTTGGGTGTCCATTTGTAACTAATTAAATATAACACAATAGCCCATTTGCAACTATCATAAACATTAATCCAGTCATGCTAGTAATGAGATAAATAAATTATCCCATTTCTCAACACCCAAAATAAAAATGAAAATTAATCCCTGCCATCATTCAAGATTTAAAATATTTCAATATTGGGAAGTCAATCTTAACCAACAAAATATACTATCCATTGTCATCAGATAAACCAATACTAGCTATAGCAACTGAATAAAATTACTGTGAAATCCATGTAGTGCATTATGCTTATCTCCAATAATAGGTTCTTTTAACAAAGAATCCTTTCCATTCCTATTTCCATATATATATATATATATATATATATATATATGGAAATAGGTCTTATATATATATATATATATATATAAAAGACCATTCAGGGTCACACGCACACACTGGTGCTATTTATAATAACTTTAAAAAATATCAAAGACAGTTAATAAGTTGAAAAAGGGACTTGATCACTTTAATTCAGCTTAGCTAAGTACATGTGTTTTTCATGGGCACCACTAGATTGTTTTAAACCTAGATAAATATTATCTGTCCATAATGTACTGGGTTCAAACCCATTCAATACATTTTTACTACACATGGCTTAGATGACTATCGAACAAAAAATAACATTCTTATATTTTATCCATGTCAATAAAATTATAAGATCTCAATACCATAAAATTTATATATATTACTAGCTCACTTTAAGTACAGTGATGTACTGATGCAAGTATATTCTTACTAATTGCTTCCAAACACACATATGCTTATTCATTGTAATGAACTCATAACAACAAATTTATCTTTCATAAACTTAAAGGCACTTTCTTCAAATCATCTTATGTTAAACTGGGATTTAATTATAATACTCACTAACATTTATATACGTTTATGGTTATATTTACTCAAAATACTTTTATAGTTAAAAACTATGAATCAATCATTAATAATTACCACATGATATTCAACTTTTTATAAACGCCTATTTACTAAACATATTAATTATTTTTTTAAGATTTGATTTAATGATTATTACTTATACAGTGATGATGGTGATCATAACTCTTGGAAACAACAGAATTTTAGTTTTTTATTATTAACATTTTACTCAAAAAAACTTGGTTATACATCAAGCATAATCCTTAAACATTCTTATATGTAAATCAATATCCTATACTTAGCATTTATATTTATTCACACTTAATTACATATCATTTATGTAATGTGTGTTTTTTCATTACTTTCATACATTTGCTATATTTAAATTATCTATGCATAACCTATTTTTGATGAGTTGGAATAAGCAGTCAACATGTATTTTAAAATAAATATGATTCTTTAATAGGCCATTCTTTGGTTATTATAGACCGGTATATGAGTCTAATAATAGAACAGCAAATTAACCCATAGATGTGAGGGCTCAAAGGAACAGAATGGCAAAATATATATATATAAGTACTTCTTTTAAAGGATTCAATTTAAATCCATATCTTTATACTAATTTTGCGATGAAAGTATTTATGTGGGCATATATATTTATGGTGATTTTCTTCAATTTTTTTCATCTCTTTTAAATTTAAAACTGAATATTTTGGCCACACAAAAAAACTGTTTAACTTCAATTGCCCATCTCTTTAAAGTTTAAAACAACTGCATCTCCTTTCTTTAACTTTAACAACTGCCCATCTCTTCAAAGTTTAAAACAACTGCATCTCTTTTTTAACTTTAAAACAACTGCCCTTCAATATTGTTTCACTCTTTTTATATTCCGAATTTCTGATCAAAGAAAAAAATCCTCCTACCAATAGCTATCATTTTGGAGATAGCAATCAAATTCTCACAAGTTAATGGTCCATAGCCATTAACAAGTAGATTAATAACTACATTTATTCCATTAAAGCATTTCTCTTTTTTCTCAGGATATCTAAGATCCAGATAATACAAAACAATAAAGCTTGCAATCTACAATCAATAAAGATTTGTGTAAAAATGTTTTTATATTCATACAGCTGGACTCTCACACGTGTGCCTAGTTTATCTATTAATCTACTGATTGTTTTTACACCTTCCTTTTTAATCTGTTTTATTTTAACAAAAAACTAAAGCTAAATAATTTAACATATTATTTAATAATAAAAAAATCAATATATTAAATATTATTTCTTGCAACCCTATATACATTACTGCTTATTAATCTATCATCTATAAACTATATATAATACATGCACACATAAATCTCTATATAATTTTTTTTTAATTAAAGAATATATATGTGTGGGAAATGAGAACATGTATATATGTATATTGTGACAGAATGGGTTCAAACCCAGTCACAAATACTATAGGTAATGATAATTACGTGTATAAATAGATATAGATGTATATATAAATTTAATTTTATTACATGGTGGTGGTTACATAAATACACAAACGAGGGAAGGGGCTCTGTCATTTTAAAATGGTGTATATGTGCATGTTACGAATGTGTGTGTGAATGGTTTGGTAGTCGAAAAGATAGAAATGAGATTTTATTTCACTTTATAAAAGCCTAGAAGTTTCCATCAGAAATGAAATTTTACTTTCTTTTGTTTACAATGAAAGCAGTGATAAAAGCTTTTCAGACGTCAACTGAAATCTGGTTAGGTAGCATTGGAAACAGAAAGTGAGATCAAAAGAAACTTCCAGAATAAATGGAGGAAACTATAAAAGTGATACGCCCATAATGCACAGGGTGTTGTCCCTGTAGATTTACAGCCATCAACAGTGGAAGCATGAATCCAATTTAAAAAGTTTTAAAATTTTAAACTTACATAATGGTGGATCAAAAGGAAATGTTGGGTAAGAGCATAATGTATCGGATTCAAACCCCTAATTCCAACTAACAGCAGCTGCTTCATCCAACAATACAAAGATGCCTCGAAATAAAATATAATTTCCAATGTCGGAACCCATGTGGAGTCTCATCAAATAACGGCCATACACAGACACAAAGATCGGGAATCCTCGCACTGAATTTCATGTTAATTACCTGCGATGACCAGAACTCTCAGAAATAAATAAACATTCCTCCACAAATTCCTCAGGCAAATTCAGGTAAAGAACTTTACGTATTGATTTTTTTTATGAGAAAGAAATTGTTAACCATTTATCATAAGTAAATATGACAATCCAATTAGCTTAAGAAAGAAACTTTATTAAATTCTTATTTTGCGAACATTAATAGTGCAAATAGTACATGAGGTCACATGGAATAAACTCTTTCTATTTACTTTCGTTACTTGATTTAATCATAATAAAAATATTGGAAAGAATGTTGCATGTGTGCATATCAAAGTGACAGAGTATTAATTATAATTATGTTTAGAATGGTTGAGGGTTGAATTATATATTTTGTTTTATCTTAAAGATCAAAAAAATAACAATGGTTTTTGGAAGCATGTGTTTCAAAACTCTTACTCCCATTCGCATCTACTCCCAACTGTGACTTCACCTGACCTTGAGACTAAGCTAGCTGAAGGTCAAAAACCTCCCTCACATTTCTTCAGTTAGTGGTTCTTGTTGGTAATACATTCACTTTGCGTAATTGTTATATTCATATAAGATTGGCATTTGAGTCCTATGGATGACCATAAATACGCATTGAGAATGTATTATAGTTAATGAGAACAAATTCAGAAAACGTTTTGATCAACAGTAATTAAGTCAAAACTGCTTTAAATATACATATATATGCATGTATGTTTTCTGTGTCGTAAGTATAATAGGTGAATTTATTTTATATAGTGAGGAGGGGAGTTCTGTTACAATATAAATTGTATCATTTACAAATGGCAGTGGATATATAGGTGAGTCAAGGTGCACATTGCAAAAAAGAACAAAAGAGCACTTGCTATTATTAAAAAGGATTCAAAATTCAAAACTAAGTTATAAAAATAATGATAATTTATCAGCTTCCATCTTTTATGACTATAATAAATCATGTATATATGCTTTTCATTTTGATTATAGTAACTTTAAAATATAGGAAACTGAAAAAAAAAATAATAAAAGAAAAATTAAGGAAGCAATGTTGATATATAAATACAAGCAAGATTTAATCAATAGGAAAACAGCAAACATTGAGATCACAGAATTAAGAGAACATTGTCACCATGGAATTATAAGAAAGGTGGCCTTTTAAAAGTATTAGATGACAAAAAGTACAAAGATAGTTGAAAGCTTCTATGTGATGTTTGTAGATGTATTTTTCATAAACTTTAAGTACTGTATTTTCTAATATTTATTTATAAATTTACATTTATTTTGAAGAAATACAGATATCGATTTGTAATATTATATACATATTTTTTCTACATTGCGCCTACTGTTTTATTTCTATAAGGAGTAATCTCCTTTGCCTATAACAATTTGTTAGAAGGTTACTCCCTTTTTATCAGCTATATTAGCAATTTAATGACATCATTATGAATTATTATTAACAGCCAAAATAAACTTTTAAGATATGGCCATTATACATGGCTTGGATCTCTCCTTCCTAGTTTATCCAAAATGCATTGGGACCTGTCTGTTTGACAATGATATATGATCCCACATATGTATCATAAAACTTGTGATATTTACCTTCTTTATGTTTACTGGGATGTGGAGTTTTTATCAACACTCTGTCTCCAGTTTTAAATTCATGTGTGTTTTTTTTACATACTGGTTTCTATAATTTGCCTCCATGGTAAGCTACTCTTGAGCCTGTAGTATATCCATTACTAATCTCAGGATTAATAGGTATGGAATTGTTTTCATAATATCTATGACTATTTGATGCATTCCATATGAGAATACTAAATAAATTTAAAAATCAGTCTTAGACTTATTTTTTATTATCTTACAACTTATTTTTAGTTGAGTAGCTCAGTGGGTTCATATTCTACATGTAAAGGGATAATAAAGAAAATTAAAGTTTAACACAATAAATAGGTGTCTTCATTTATGACATAATATTCTTGGAAAGATATTTTCTTTTGTCAGTGCTGGCATCATTGTCCAAATTCCTCTATGTACATATCAATTCATTCTCTTTTTACAACATCATAGTGGATTCAATTTCTATACATAGTCCCCTTTAGTTTTCCAATGGTATGCAATCTTTGAAGTCCTTCCCTAACATGTGCTTTTCCTTTTAAGCACTGTCATTCACATGCTTAATGAACAAAAAAAAACCATTATATGTATTGCAAAAATTGTGGAACCAAAAACTTTTTTGTTTAATCAATTGTGGTGTGGTATTTTCCATCATTACCCAATTACCTTCCACAATTGAATTGTTTTTTGAATTATGGAACAAATTCACCTGCCATAATGTGTGGTCAAAATAATCAAATGTGTTAATTTCACCTATGTTCTTAAAATTGGTTTTTTCAAAGTGGTAGTTTTGTCCTGAAATAGTAATTTGGGGTAGCTGTGACTTATTCTTGATAACATTATTAAATTCATAGATTTTAAGTTGAGAGCTAAGTTTAAGCTTTTGGTAATGATCATTCAAGTTACTCATGGTTTCCTGGTTCTGCAGATTTATTGTTTCCATTGTACTCATGGGTAGGATCACAATGTGTAGCATTGGCATCACCTTGACACATTTTTGGTGTCATATCTTCTAGAATAGGGTTTAGGGAATAATTATGTCATCTTCAGAGAACCATGATCTTCAACCAGTAAATAATTCAGGGCAAAGTGAGACTTTGTTGATGAACGAACACCTTGTACCCTGAGGGAATGCAAAAACAAAACAAAACAAATCCTCTCATAAGATAATAGACAGTTACTGTTTATCTGAATTGCTAATGACAATCTTACCATTCATTTTACAGGTAAAATATCAATTTCCAATGAGAAGACATGTTGAACTAGGAAAAAATAGAATAAGCTGACTGAAATCATCACGATTATCTTGATTTGTTAAACTGCATAAATTTCTCTAAAAATCATTCATGAACTTCATGATCATTTGAGGTGTCCTTCGTGATGAAACCAGAGTACAGAATTATAAATTCTCTATAATCAAGTGAAAACAGCTAATATCACCATCGGATAACTCCAAATTTGCAGCATCACTCCAAGTATAAAAGTGATGTTAATTATGTGCACTGTACCAGTTGCACCACAATAATGTTTACTGAGTAAGATTTCCTTTCCATCTTACATCATAAGTTTTTTATCTGCTACTTTGTCCAATGCTGAAGTGGTTACTGATATGTTGTCCCCTTCATGTGTTCTTTTCTGTGGAGTTTATTGGAGATACGAACATGTGGGTGTCCATGTCAGTTGCCTTTGTTTTACTATACTGAATATCTGGATGAATCTGATCCTGTTGCACTCCAACAAATAAAACATTCTTACCCCATTGAGATTCAGTAATTTCACCTTTTAAGGTTTGTCACTTCATCTAAACACTTTAGCTTCAATAACAAAATATGTTCCTTAGTTCTTTTTTCTAATATACACTGAGACTCCCCAATATAACTCATACCACATTTACAAATCCATCTATATATTATACAATTTTGATGAATAAACATTACCCTACTCTTTAAATTATTTAATAGTCTATTTAAATTAAACTGAGTACAAAATGCAACATTACACATACCATAGTATATTTTTTTATATATTTCACCTGTTCCTTATTAATAAATGGAATAGCTATCTAAACTTTTTATTTTTTAATAATTCATAACCAAATGTAAAACATTTTTTTGTAAATTTATAGTAGTGTTATACACCATATTATAATTATATCCAATATTTAACAAGTCATTAGTCAATTTACTGAAAGTAAAAATTTTATCAGATAAATATTTACAAAGCTTTTCATTCATAAACAAAATAGATTTCAAAGCTGATAATTTATGTGATATTGGAACCTGTGAATCACATGGAATATTTCCTCTTGCCTCAATATTCTTAATAACCATACAATAATCTAATTTACCATTATTTCTATCAATTTCTAAATCCAAATATTTAATTGACATATTTTCTTTCATTGATCTACTTCCATTTAATTCTTCCAATTTATTTTAACTCAAAATAAACAAATCAATAATACTAGCCCTTCCATATATAAACACATCATCAAAATATCTATAATAAACTTTAATATCTTGTTTAAAATTAATATTCTTTTGAAACAACAAAATTACAAATTCGCTCAACTATTGGCAAACTTATTGGCCAACCTTTTTCCATTATATAATAACAATTTTAAATTCAGCATAAATATTGGTATCTACAAAATATAAAGTGTCATTCATAAATTTAATCAATTTATAATCTATTTTTTTATAACTAATGCATTCAAAATATTTTCAATGGATCTTAATATATCAATTGATTCATACATTTTATAAATATCAAAAATACACATTATATCATTATCATTAACATTTACATTAGAAATTTTTTTCACAAAGTCAAATGACACGAATCCACAGTATATAATCCAAATCCAAATTATATTCTGTAATAACTTTTTAATAAATATACACGTCTTGTAATAGAGAGAACCATCAAAATCAATCATTAATTTTAAATAAAATTCATCTTATGCAATTTAACATTTGCAAAAATTCTTGGACAAATTCCTTTCGATGGATAAATTTTATAATATGTTCAACCATCAATAGCATTATTTTTAGCTTTCTTTAACACCTCATTAATAAATTTCAAACGTATACTCTCAATATTTACACTCTGTATTTTTTTTATAATTAAGTTTACTCATTTGACAATCAATTTTATTCAAATACATTGATTTTCACAAAACACACATTTTTAAAGTTTTATCTTCTTTTAAACTTATTAAATTATTCGATGATAAAAAGTTTTAAATTTACAAACCAACAACTTCCAGTTATATCTCGAGTTAGTTTTAAATTTCTTATTTTTACATTTTTAATCAAATTGTTTGAAATTCCCGGATGACGTTTAATTAAATTTAATGAATGTTCAACCGCGTCCTTTAATTCTATTTTACTATCGTACCAAGTCCCACCAACAAATTTTGATCCCAAACTTAAAATGCACTTTTGCTGAATTTCTATATTTATATTCGAAAAATTAACAAAGTTTTGGTTTTGAATTCGACGTCTATTTTTATTTGAAATAAATTCTATTTTCTTAAACTTCTTATCCATTTTGACATAATAATTATCAAACAAATATTGACAATCACTTTTATAATTAAACCATGGATCAATATTATGTACCCAAATAAAATGGTTTAAACACTTTAAATACTTCCTTTTAAAATATTTATTTACTGTTTTTTGGACTAATATTGCATTGAATAATTATATATATATTGATATTGATATTTCTCATGATTTTAATAAGTAAGTATATAATTTCACAGTTATCAAATATGTGATGCTACGAATATAAACTTATTCATGGAACAAACATTTTCAAATATGTTACTAAGACAGTTGACAAACTAAAATTTCTATGATTAACTAACAATGTCAATCTATATTGCCAGACAAAAAAATGTGTCATATATAAAAAAATCAATGACTGATTACATGACAAGTCTGAATCTATCTACTAGTGGCAAATTTTGTTTTATATAATTCAAAATAGCTTAACATTTCAATATTACTTTCCATGGATTTTTAATGATTTACATCATGTAGATAATTCTATATCTTAGTAAATAGAAAACACTAATAATATAAATGTATTCACAGAACATATACCATATTACTAAGGTAATTCCCATACTTATTTTATCAATATCATTTGAATGAACTCATAACTAAAACCTGTCTATTTATTATATAACTGCCAATATATTTTATCAGTGAAAATATAGAAAATTTATCTAGAATTTAGTTTGTTATGTAGCAATAAATGAAATATTGGTGCTAGAAAAGATTTGAACATTATAATGGGTGTAATTTTTGTAAGCTAGTTTAATTAATATAAAAAGAAAATTCATCTATAAAAAAGTATTCATTTTTTGTGAATCAATGCTTAATTTATTACAACATAACAAACTTAGGCAAAATAAAAAGAATCAATTTTTGCTTGACAAATAGATTACCA
Source organism: Epiperipatus broadwayi (assembly GCA_028023455.1). Classification (NCBI taxonomy): domain Eukaryota; kingdom Metazoa; phylum Onychophora; class Udeonychophora; order Euonychophora; family Peripatidae; genus Epiperipatus; species Epiperipatus broadwayi. Next base: position 182,989 of record JAQFVV010012927.1, read on the forward strand.
TTTATATAAAAAAAGATAGATATTACATACAAATTTGTTATACAATTTTTTAAAAAATCTAGTGTCTGAATTCTCACATTAATAAATATTGGCTTATTTATTCCTTGAGTAGGTTTATACTGAAATTTATATATAGATTAAAAGTTGCATAATTGTTTTAAAAAAATACTACAAAGGAAACTAATTGATACAAATGTTTCTAAATATTGTTATTTACAAAATTATAAATGAAGAACAAACATTTTTATTCATTTTTCTGATGAAAATTGATTAGTAATAAAATGCAAATGATATAATATCTGAATAATATTAAATTATATTGTAATTTAAGTTGTATTAATGTTTTACAGTAAGGCAATTATTATTTTCTGATGATTAATTATTAGATGTTTTCAAACCATGGGTAATTCAATCTATAAATTTTAGAGCAATAGACATGCAGAAGTTTTGCTAATATTTGATAGTTATTTAATTATATGTTTGCTTATGCACTTTTTAGTCTTCCACAAACATTGCATTTATAATTTACTATTATTATTATTTTGTTAATGTATGCACAAAAATTCTAGAAATTTGGCCAATGCACTTTCATTTAAGTTATATTAGTCACAGTCATTGCAACTGGCTGAGAAATGATTACAGAGTATATTCCTAGAATTACTCATCATATTACTAAAATTTGTCATAATAATTATATTTATAAAGTGCATACTCAATACTTAAAAGTAATATTTATTAAGGCTATAACCTTAAGATTATGCACTTTATAAATAAAATTATTACAACTTTATATTATCAAAAATATATATAAAAAAAAAAATATAACCTCTCACTATTTAAAAATTAAAATTTTAATTATTGTTATTGTGTTAGAGTGTTTGTGTTTTTGTTTGGAGTAGTAATTAATATTCTTCTCTCCCCAAAAAATGTTTTTTTTTCTCATTTTTATAAAAAATAAATGATGAGAAGAGAAGCGTTTCTTTTTTTTTTATTAAAAATTTTTTTTTAAAATTTTTGGGGGGTTACTCTTTTCTTTTTTAAAGAGAATATTTTAAAGGTTTTAGATTTAAAAAACATTTCTTTAAAAAAAGAGTGTGCTCTTTAAAAATAATTTTTTTAACTTTTTATTATTTTAATAGATGTCTAAGCATAAGATCTCAACACTGACTCATTGTAAATTGAATGCTTTCATGATTGTTAATGGGTTATATAATTTGTGAACTTAATTATTGAGGTATATATTAGGCTTACACTCTCAAATCCAAATTCTTTAGTTTCTCTTATTTATTTAAAAAGTAGGTTAAAATAAGCATGGCCACTCTTGTCTTTTAAATAATTACTGTGTTAAAGATTTTCAGAGGTCACTACTGCCATTTTGGCAAGTGCATAATCTTAAGGTTATAGACTTAATAAATCTTACTTTAAAATTTGTCATGCAAGTCACCAAATTTCTCTACACCCTTTCTCCCTATAAACTGATCTATATACAGCACATTATATTCTTCCCCAAGTCAGAAATCACAAATCATATATAATATTTGACTCAGCTGTATATTTTGATGAACCAAAGGACAATTTTTCCATCCAATTAGCACATCACTACATATACAACCATACTAAAACACAAATGAAAAACAAATCAATTTTCTGTGACTGCAATCAACTTCTAGCCATTTCTTCAATTCTACAACTGCCAGCATTGAATTCCTAGAGCCCAGCAAAGTGTACATTGAAAGAGTCCTGACACATTGTGACATATAAGAATGCAATTAACAGGAAAGAATTGTGCATTCAACTTTCTAAAACATGGCCTACTTCAAATGTATAACTAGCCACTAATTTATGCTAATCACCCATTTAAGTGTCTCTAAAAATTCCTGCAATTTTTCCCCTTTATCAGTTGCCATGCCTATAAATAATATAACTTAGTCAAAAGTGTGCTATTCAAAACTGCTAACTTCACAGATATTAAACTTATTTCGAATATGCTTTTACATATATTATTCACATTCCATTTCCTCTAGATACTGTGTACAAAATTTTTCAGTGTTGTTATTATTATTGCAATTATTATTAATGTTGTTTTATTTCTTCTTTATTTATTAGAAAACTTTTAAAGATGTGGACATTTCTTACTTTCATGACTATTGTGTCACTTGTTTTGGAAAATGCAGAATCTTGTTGGCAAGATCCGGTAAGGGTATATTATTATTACACATACAATTTTAAATAATTAGAGGGAATTTGAACAGGGACTTTCAAGCTCTCTTTAGTCATCCACTCCATCTTATACATCCAATAAACATGACCACATACATGCAAAAAACATAAATGAACTTTAGTATATGTATTTCATGCTGAAGCAGCACTCATCAGTTTATAGCTTGAAATATCAATGCTATACATGTATTTATATATATATGTATGTCTCTATATAAATTTAATCTGCTGTTTAAAATATTTTATGTTATTTTTGCTTGGTTGTAATACAAAGTTATTCATAGATATGTTGTACTTTTGTAGATCAATATTTTGTACAGAACTGATAGATTTATAATTTTTAGCTTATCATCTTAATTAAAGCTCAGTATTAACATAGTAATCATCTATTCAGTTAATATTTATTTATTGTCAACATGTTTCATACATAGATTTTCATTTTATAAGATGTGTAATGTTGGACTATTTCCATTATTTATGAATGAATGTTGAATGTATAGAAAATTTTAAACTTTTCAAATACAAATAACTTGTTAGTAATAACACACAAATAGACAGTACAGGTTAGTAAGTTTTTGGGTTATTACTAACAAGTTGTTTGTATTTGAAAAGTTTAAATAAAGTTTAAAATGTTCTATCCATTCAACATTCACTCATAAATGATGGAAATAGTCCAGCATATCACATCTTATAATATACCATCATTACAAACTTTCAAAAAATATTTTCGTTTTATATTTCTTCACATTCTGTTAAAATATCAACACTTTTTATTATAATTTCATGGAACATTTCACTTCCTCATATATTTTGATGCAACTCGAATTTTTTCTTTTAATAAATTTAGCAATGCAGAATATGGGATATTACTTTATTTTCTCATTTTGTAAACAAATATTTAATATTTTATGAAATTCTTGATTAATATTTTCATCTTATTGCTTAAATAACTTTCCACCAAGTAAAAAAAATATTTATTTACATTTTTTGTTCTTTCATTTTCTAGTATAGCCATTATTGTTTATTCCTACTATTTTACAAAATTTTAAGTATTCAGTTCTTGATGAATCATTTTTAGAAGAATTTATATGCCTTTTTTCTTTCAAACACTGTATTGTCTCATCAAAAAATAATATTTATAAATTGTTGGTTTTACATGCAGCTATTCATAATAGATTATTAAACATTATATTCATGTCAGTTAATTCCAAATTTTCATCAAAATCTGTTTAATACATTAAAACATTTTGCAAGTTGTAATTTAAAGTAATTGAATGCCTCAGTAGGAAAATAAGTATTAATATTATCTGTTTTAAAATAAGTTTATATTTATAGTTTTGTAATAATATTTCTTTTGACCTCATTATTCAATAATCACTTCTAATAATAATTCTATTAAGAAACGAAGCTGATCCATATTGAAACTGTAAGATTCAAGTTCGAATCTTAGTTTCACATCACTCATATTTGTTCTATTGTTTTCTACGCACTCCTCCATCCCACTTAAATTTAAACCCTCATTATTGGAATGTGTGCGTAAAATAGTATTAGTTATATATTTATATAAAAGCTTGTTAAATATGCCTCATGCACACACACCCCTATATGAGATTTTAACGCACTGAAAATAATTTATTAAAGTTAGAATATTTAATATTTTGCATTAATTATTATTTACGTGAAAGTCATATAACGTTTTACTTTATAAAATCTAAAAGTTGTTTTTACCCTTTTTAAATGTTTAAATGTATTAAAAATAGAAATTCTCTGCTAAGTAAAATTGTAAGTCACAGTGGGTATAAATACACAATAGAACACTGAGAAAGATTCCTGAAAGCTTTTAATTAGTTTTTTAAAGAAACATAAGCAGTATAATGAGATCATAGGTGAAATATGCAATAAAACAAAGTAAAATGTTCGGATTGAAATGACAAATAAAACGTGCTCTTAATGTAGTATTTTACCTGCAGATATTTGAGTTGACCAGAATGCCCAACAAATATGTAATGTTAGTTGGATCAGAAATAAAGAGCAAAGAAAGCAAAAGGTATATAAAGACTTGTTAAAAGTAAAATGGGGCTTAATATCTCAACCTTTTTTTCAATCTCAATCTGTTTTTCTGTGCATCAAGTTTTTAAAGTATGCTATTTACATGTAACATTGTGATACCCATGTAGACGGCATGAGCTGGATCCCTTACTTGCTTTTAAAATGAACTGAAATTGTCTGGTGTAATCCATATACTGCTGCATAATCAGCTGCTGTTTATAATCATGATCAATAAATGAACTGTTAAGAAAAAACTACTGTGCCATACTTCATGAACAAGAGGATCACTAAGAAATGTGAATATTCTACTTAAATCAAAGGTAACCAGTACCCAAAATCTCTAAGAACTTTTATCCTCTTTATTCAAATTAAAACTCATATGGTTTAATTTGTATAGTTTTTGTTTATAATTTTTCCTCATGTAAATCTTTTTAAACAACTAAACTTTTTAAAATCTGTAACCTGTAAAATGTGTAATTACTATACAGTCTTTCCTTTTCATTGGGTATCTGTTTCTATATTGACATAATTAATTTCATACCTCAATAATTTCTGATCTAGCCTGCTAACATTATTAAATGTTAGCCTTTTCCAAAATGCGCGGAGTTATTAGATAACATATTTATAATATACTCATCTTATATTTATGAAGAGGCTACCTTAGAAATTATCTATCTTTATATTTTATAAATTATTTTTTGGATGTGTCTCTTTTTATATTAATATGCTGTCTTGTATCATCTTATATTTTAATGAATTATCCGAGCATCAGAGACACATCTCTTTTTCATGATTAGCTATGAGTGTGGGTATACCATAATTTGTGCAGGCGGATATCTTGGCTTAATAATAGAAATATGCTAGAATTATATATTTTTTTTATTATTATTAATTCAATTGGCATCCATTTAATTTAACTTTATAACTAAACCAATCTCACGTTATTTGAGGGCTTGTAAGTTAATCACTCCTAAATGTGGGTCATGGGAGTGAGTCATCATTTATTAGCAATTAAATAATATAATATGTTCTATTATCAAATGTTAGGTGTTATTATTGAGTGATGCCACAGTTTTTTTCTTAATTTAAGCCAGGGAAATCATCAGATACTTATGTTTAAAGGTATTGTTCCACTCCATTTGGAACAGCATAGTTCAAAGTGCTCCCATGAAAAGCTGAGTCTGTCTTGCAGTCGAGTAGTAACAGTGGCAGAAGTGTCTTAAACCCAGACTAGTCATTATGACTGGTCTCATAGAGTCCCTGTCAGAAAGCCTACCCATGAGTTTATATTTCTCTCCTGGCTTGCATCTCAGTGTTTGCTCCATTATTATTCTATGGCATCTCTATCAATATCACCTCTCATCTAGTTAACTATTCTTTTATCCTCTGCTTATGATTTCAATTACCAAGCCTACCATGTTATCTGCTCTCCAATAACAGGTCTGATTTAGAACTAATCATATAAATAAACTTTTTTATATATTATCTATTGTTGGGATGAGTTAATTTGCAGTGTATATCTCATTCAACTTTACCTCACACGATAGCTAGTGTACTTAGTCTGGGGCATGAAATAATGGTTTACTACCATTAAATACCCAAAGGGACTGGTTGAATGGAATGCTTTAATAATGTAAACTCATATATATTAACAATATTGACTAAGATCAAATTCCAAGTCTGTAACAAAATTAATATTAAATATAGTTTAAATTATATATATGTCTTCAAATGTATTTCTTTAATGCCTTATAGTCATATTGTCTCATGTCGAAATAAATTAAATATAACTAGGTCAGTCATTAGATTAGTAATAATATTAGTTATAATATAAATAGTTAGAGTCTCTTGCACATCCCTGACCCTAGTGGCCTAAAAGATGTTTGCTAATGTGGTGGCAAGTACATTATCCTATAGTTATATGTTGTGTAGTCAATCCACTAGATTTGAACTCAGCATTTCCGGCCCTGAACTTAACTGTAGTGCTGCTCTTTGACTGTAGTGGAGGAGAGATGCAACTGGTTAACGAGGTATACAAATTCTGACCATTACAATATTGTAATGACCTAAGGATTTATCTGATATGATAATAGGTTAGAAAAGTCACCATAGAGAGTAAGAGTGTCTCTCTAGAATCCCTGAGCCAATATAACCACATGCACTTTATCTCCATTAGGGTAAGATGCAGAGTTAATACTTGAGTATATATTAAATGATAAACATATACTCACCTTACCTTGACAACTTTCATATGCATTATTTCATGTCTACAAACTCAGAGAAAATCTGTATAGTCATCTAGTTACAGGTATATCTATATGACTAAATATGTGGGTATACATAAACATGTATAGGTGTGTGAGGATATGTGTGATTGTGTAAATTGAATATACAGTATTACACTAAAATGTTTAATTTAAACACATATATTTAACAAATATATTTAGAATAAGTAACATTTTAATAACAAAATTTATAAAAAAATATAAAACATTACTTTTAACTTATGTGGTTACTTTTTTATTATAGTTTATTTTACTTATTACTCTAACCTTTTATATCCTACAAAGAATAGGCATTTGATGTCCATATTAACTTAAATGCAATTTATTTTATAATTGTGTTGGTCTAAATCATTCTTGCTTGCAAAATTATTATATTGGGATTATAATTTATTTTATTTTCATTGCCTTGATAGATGAAATGTCACATTGATAATAACAGATCCTCCTGTTATTTAATTCTATTATAATAAAGGCACAAAAAACCATTTATAATAGAAATAATTACCCAAGTATACTAACAAAAATTAACTAAATTGTACTGAAAACATCACAAATAATTGATAACAGTATAACTGTACAAATGTTGGGAATAAATATGTTTTAGTTTTCGTTTGTCATCTTGGCTAGTCACCTGTTAATACAGCTCTCATGGGAACAGTCAATTCACACTAAAATGTAAGTGATTGTGGAAAATAATTGGATAAAAATATCTGTGAGTAATAAATATTTATTGTGCTTATATAAATTAAAGAAATTAAAAGGAGATTACACTTATTAAATAATAGATTATTATCAATTCACTTTATACAAATGGCTGCCTATAAGGAAGCAAAAGCCCATATATGTTCTTCAGGAGAATCCATATAACTGGGGAAAAAGTCTGGAAATGATTCTCATAAAAAACTACCAAAGTCCAACAAGAGTAGGCTTCCTAGAATTACTAATGATAACAATAAGAATAATCCAGTAAAAACAAACAACTCCAATCTTAGCAAAAATACTGAGGAAAAAATCTAGTTATAATGTGAATATTAAGACTTCAGATCAAAAATGTGAAAATAACAAGGTTACACCTGATTCTAAAGATGCTAATGGTCATAGGCAGACAGAGAATGACCAGAATAGTCACCCAAAAAAGTACATCAAAAAACCACTGCTAAGCAAAGTTATAGAATGAATACTTTTGATAAAAATGTTACGAGTCGAAATGGAAGTGACCAAATGTGAGAAAAATTTGAAGGTGGAAAAAACACCTCAGAATGTAAATTCGATCTCGATTTCAAAAATTGATCATATTGGTTTTGACAAGGGTTACCTCCCTGCACCAAAACAAAATCTCTTGGACATTTCTGAAAAAAGTTACAAGGTCACTTCCAGTCGAACAAGGGCATCACTTAGAAAAAAAATTTCAAATAATGCAGAAAATGAGAACAATCTATACTTAGAGCCAGATAAGGATAATATAAATATAAAAATGATTACAAATAGAGCAGGGGACACAAAAGAAGACATAAAAAACCCAAATATCTCAATAGGACTTGATAAATAATCAAGATACAAACATTAACATTAAATTCCAAATCTCTATACAAAACTCTGAACAATATACTGAGGCAAAGCCCAAATCTAAACAGTCACTTAACAAAAATACAAGAGTTAAAAATCAATACATAAAAGGGTCCCCCACCTTTGTTCAACACTCAAACAATAAACAAGAGTCTCAACACAATAATTCCACTATCTACCAGAATCAACCCAAAGCTTTCAAAAATACCAACAATGATAAAAATAGTGATTGACTGGAAAATATTATAACTAGTGCAGAGTTCTACTTTAATAAAGAATTCCCCACACTAAATCAAAAAAGTATTTAACAAAATAGGAGTAGCCCAAATACAAATAAGATCTCCAGTTGTCTAAACACAACCCATGAACAACTTAGATATGCTCAAAAGGTATCTGCAGGGGCAAAACATCTTTGACCAATTAAAACATACAACCAAGACAATATCCAAAACAACTGGATTAATAACAGTTACCTTAAGTCATTAGAAATCATGGACTTAGAAAATACAATGATTGAAAAAGAAATGATGGTCAATCCAACCAAATGCCCTGAAGTAAATAAACATGACCTGAATCAACACAACATAATTATGATAGGTTTAACCAGTCAATCCCTGCCCTATTGATAAAATCCTTCTAAGTCTATAAACATGACAATGCCTTGATTTTATCAACTACAGACAACAATATTAATTTCTTAAAATTATCAAAAAAACAATATTAATTTCTTCAAATTTCCAGTTCAAATTCTACTAGACTTGTTCAAATCTCATAACATCTGGAAGTCAATTTCCAAAGTATTGTTCCACCCAAATGATCACTATCTAGTGATCAAGTTCACAAATGTCATATCAAAAGAAGCCTTTAGAAATTGTTTTACAACCCTTGATGAAAGATACCTTGTATAGTGTTTGTAAAAATGGCAGACGTTGTACACTCCAGAAAAACTAGAATTTGTTCAAGTGGTTGTTGTAGATCATGCACTGATAACGGAGGAAGTTAAGTAACATAATGGTGGATGATAATTCCAAAAGATATTTGCTTATTGCAAATATTTCTGGATAAAAGACGTTACCTGATTGGACAAGGATTAATTGCTACAGTTATCAGCAAGCAATAAAAGATGGTGTAACAACTACGCAGGGGAAGGCAGTTATTAGCAGCCATGTTGGGAGAACATCAGACAGTGTAACATCGGGAGTAGTAGAGAGCAGTCACGCAGTAGCAAGTTGCAGACCATGCATTTGGAGAGCATCTGTTTGCAGACCATTCATTGGAGAGCAGTCGGTGCAGACCATTCCTTGGAGAGCATTCGTGGCTGAGCTTCGTTGCAAACCAATTCATTGGAGAGCTTTGTTGCAGACCAATTCATTTGGAGAGCTTCGTGGCAGACCAATGCATTTGGAGAGCTTCATTGGAAAAGAACAGCGTGGGAATTGTATAATATTATTTGCTGACCGCACAGTATGACTTGCAGTTATAACCTTGGCACAGTTGTAAGTGTGGATAATACACCTTGTTACAATAGACCCTAACTAACCCACATACCTGAGGAGAACAGTGAGAAACTGCAGCATCTCCTTTGGGAAAACTGATCTACAAACTATCCTAGCCCCATATGAAAGGATTGTCTGACTTGACTATAAACTAATCTATGATTGTGAAGTACAAGTTCCTTCAAACATAGCAGAATTTAGAATAATGCTTGGCAAAAATATTTTTCCATTGGTCAGCCTAGCCTGTTGCATTATAAAAAAGCTTCTATCATTATTAGCTTGCAAGGGGTATCTCCACAATGCTTCCACTGCCTCCAATGGGGACACCTCATGAGAGAATGTCTTGTCTGCAAATGTACACAATCTGGATCAATTCATGAATTTTAGTGCAATAACAAAGAGACAACTCCAGAAGAAGTTGTACAAAAAATTGAGCAAACAATGAGAATTAGATCTCCAAATGAAGCAAATGTAAACAAATCTAAAACCAGTCCACCAAATTTCAAATTACCCTTTTCTGCTCCTTCCATTTCTACCCTGGCTCATATCAGTGAGTACTCCTCAGACAATGATTCATCAACATTGATAGATATGGAACCAGATGACCTTAATTGTGCAGCCAATACATCCATTACCAACTTACCTCATCTTTACATTTTCCTTCTGCAGAAAAGAAAACTCAAACAGAATAGGCATAAGAATTCATCAGCCACTTCAACATCTTGTGAAGATACCACCATAATGTCTGACCTTGTCAATATGGCTGAACATACTCCATCTTTTCCCTTACATAAGGAAAAAAACCAGACTCTGGTCACCAGTCAACATTGATCTCCCGAATGCAGCTGGACAGACCGAATCTAAAAGTTCCCCAAATGAAATGCCCCAAATTTATTCTGACAGTTCTGAACATATCACCTTCATAGAAACAAATTGTCTTTTTTCTTCTGTTTTAGATGCCAATGCCAGTTCATCTTTGGAATCAGAGTCTGGAACAGTATTTAGTCACAATGACTTACACACAGAGCAAGAAGATTCTACTGTGGCTTAGCTTTAGTTTAGATGATAATGATCAACATCAGTTAATGTCAGGGGCCTGAACTCATGTGATAGAGCATGTGTCCTATCACACTGGTTTTGTTGTTAGACCCCAGATATTTTTTGCTTGTGTGAAACAAAACTGCATATTCAGTCCAACCCCAGGGTTATCCAACTTATGCAATCCATGAGATATTTTCATTATTCCTTTTCCTGCATTGCTGCTGGTGGAATTGGACTAATTATCAACAAAAAATCTCCTTTTATCTATTTTAAAATCCAATTCATCAGTGCAAATTGTCTCATAGCAGTGATTCAATATAAAGAATGGACTTTCAATCTGGTAAATGTTTACCTCTCTAGAAATGTGGACATAATCAACGTAATCCATTCCATTAACATAGCCTTGAGAACCAGCCCATTTCCTACAATTATCATTGGAGACTTTAACCACACTTATGAGCAATTCCAAACAAAATATGTTAGCAAATTCAATCAACTTCTGGTAAGCAGCAGGGATTTCTTCCCCAAAGATGCTTTTCATTTTACATTAGCTCAGCCCATATACTTATCAACTTGGTGTTCATGTCACCCTCCCTATCAACAAAAATGATAGCACACCTGTGGCCAGTAGTCTTCTCAGACTATTATGCCTTAAAAATCAAAATTATTCCAGACAATTCACAAATATCTTTAATCAACCCCAAACTATTAGAATGTTGACTACATCAAATTCATCAATCCAAATAATCTCAGAAATTTATATCACTTTCAATAGAGTAAATATATCCTCACTCCCAACCATACAAGCCTAGTTAATATTCACAAGCACACTAAGTGAGTTAATAAAACAGCATACTTCCAAAAGAAGAGGTTCAGTTCATCTTATCACCGAACTAGACAGAATAGCCTATAAATTGGAAAATTTACCATATAAAATCCAAAATATTCCCAAAATAATTGCCCTTAAAATGAAATATAGGACCAATCAAAAATCCATGGCAGAGTGTTTATCAATAAAAAAAGCTTGCCAATATTTACACAATCATTACTGCTGGACCTGGGGCTACTTCAGTTGGTCCCTTGGAGCCAACAGAAACTCCAGAGCTCCTAGTATGATTTACATGAATAGGAAGAGATATGTCAGAACTTCCATGCTCCTCAGGGTCAGGGAATTTTATGCCAAAAAATTCAATCCTATTGGCATATCCAGTTCTCATAAAACATTTGGGACTACTGACACAGGACTACACAACAACACCGAAGCCAGAATCCTCTTCAAACTCAAGATTCTTTCTGACAGGACACACCCAGGAATGCATGGAATTTCACCTCATTCACCTAATTGCATTCGCACTACCAATCATCAAAAAAATGATAAATCACTTATTTGAGAAAAGCCATGTTATTTGTAAGATCTACCCTATAGCCATGGTTCCTTTGCTCAAAAAACCTGAAGGCCCATATGAGATGGGGAATCTAAGACCAATTTCCATGACCCCACTAATGATAAAATATGATAAAATTAATAGAAGGTCTTATAAAAGATGATATCCAAGTGAAAATCATCGACCAACTGTCAGCATACCAGTTCGCTAAGAGGCGGAGCTCTAGTGATGATGCCATCAGCAGGTTCTGCCTCATTGTCAATCATATTCACAGAAGAAATATGTCCTGGCCAGTCGTGGGACAGCTAGACTTTGCAGTGGCTATTGATGTGTTGCTTGGTCTACTGGAGAATGTCCAAGTGCCTAGGGCATCCCTCCAAATGATTGAAAACCTTCTCCAAAACAGAGAGGTTTTCCTTTCTTTGGATGATCGAGTTGCTACAAGATTTCAGCCCAGTATTTCCATCACACAGGACTCACCACTAAAAGTACTCCTCTTTGCTGCCTATATTAGCCCATTGCTGTTGAGCATAGAGGCACCCCTCACTGAATTTCCATGCCATTGCTAAGAGAGAGCATATATCACATAACCTACATGGCTGATGTGGTGGTTTTTCTATTATCGCAGGAAGAGTTTGCTAGACTAGAGGAAATCTTTGATTACTTTGCTCTTGAATTTGGTATAAGAGTAAATGAGGCTAAATCATCCATGTGGCTGATCAAGACAGGGAAACAAATCCTGGGGACATTCAAAGCTCCCTCTCAAAAATTTCTAGGCTTCAAAATGTCATCACCCCCTTTTATTATGAGGAAAGCTCAAAGAGGCATTACTAAAAAAAATAACAAACACCATCACATCACTATCTAAAATCCACCTTTCTCTGTTGGGGCAGCTCATACTACTGAATGCAGCAGTTCTTCCAAAAATAACCTACTTCCTAACTGGGTTTTCCCCAACAATAGCATTCATCCAAAATGCCAAAACACAATGCAGAAGAATATGTTGGGGGGGGCTAAATCCCCGATGTTAGCCTCAACCTTCTTCAAAGACCCAAAGCTCAAAATGGTCTTGGATTGCATTCAATTCCTACCTTTTTAATGCAATGAACATAGAACATGATAGTAAATCAATTTAATGCAAACCCTAAAATGGAAAGTCCCATACCACTGATGAAGGTTGAGCCAACTAACAGACCTCTCTCTAAACAAACATGGTTTCAAAAACAAGTGACAATGATTTTGGAAAATATTAAGATTTCAAATTCACTCTTCAGTTCCAAACTTAAATATTGGGACATATATAATATGACACACAATAATGTATCCAATGTTGAATGCCTGCTTGCAATAGGAATTTTCAGTCTTATGAAATTAACCAATCATATAAAACTTGAACCAAAACTAGTTGGCTTCCTGGTCAAGGTCAACCTTGGAGCCTTGCCAACCAGTGCTTTTTTTATTATAAAGGAGGTCATAGTATAGATCTTATCTGCCTGTTGTGCAATAAACAGGATAAGTCCATAAATCATATCCTTAATTAATGAACAACATAGAACAACCTTTGCCACAAAGCACTAATAAGGATCAAAATGCAAATATCGCATGCATTAATATTGAAAAAGCAATTAAAAGTGGTCTGGATGGAAACATCAGACTAGCCACCTTTGTAAAATTTACAATATGATTGGTGCATAACAAATTTGTGTTGACAAAGGAATGAACTATAATCTGGAAGTACTTTTCCTCCAATTATTAAGAGAAACAAAAGACTCTGACTGAAAAATCTGTGAACATTGGTTAGCTGTGCAAACATGGGACCAATTGAACATTCAAGGCCAAATTGCCATCTGGTAAACACTCAATAGAATATTATATTAACACACTAGGCCTCTCAACCCTCGATTCACAATAAAGGACATTTAACAGAACTGTAAGATCATCATTCTTTTTTACTGGTGATGCAGGTAATTAACCTACACATAAAATTGATTATAATGAATCATGGCAACAACTGGAACAAAATTGTAAATAGATTTCAGTTTTGGTTTGTTACTGTGATTATCACAATGGTTAATATCATTGTAGTAAAATAATAATAGTCAATAATGTCTATAATGCTTAAGCTGTCACAAATTACCCTAAGGTTATTAAAGCACAGAATATTGAATATTTGTCTGAAGGTTAGTAATGATGGTATATTATAAGATGTAATATGTTGGACTATTTCCATCATTTATGAGTGAATATTGAATGTATAGAAATTTTTAAACTTTATTTAAACTTTTCAAATACAAACAACTTGTTAGTAATAACACACAAATAGACAATACAGGTTAGTAATTACACAACGTTTCGAGTAGTATTATTCTCCACTTTTCTTCAGGTGTTGCTGGCCTATATGCACAGTGACAATATTCGCTTAGAAGTTGAACTTGCACCTTTAGATTCTTGTATATTGAATTTAAGGCAAACGCTCTACCAACTGAGCCTTTGACAGAATAGCTCAGTTGGTAGAGCGTTTGCCTTAAATTCAATATACAAGAATCTAAAGGTGCGAGTTCAACTTCTAAGCGAATATTGTCACTGTGCATATAGGCCAGCAACACCTGAAGAAGAGTGGAGAATAATACTACTCAAAATGTTGTGTAATTACTAACCTGTATTGTCTATTTGTGTGTTATTACTAACAAGTTGTTTGTATTTGAAAAGTTTAAATAAAGTTTAAAATTTTCTATACATTCAATATTCACTCATAAATGATGGAAATAGTCCAACATATTACATCTTATAGAATATTGAAGACAGTGGATCCCCCTCAATATGTAATAATATTTTTTTCATATATATTTTTTTCTTCCTTGTTTTTTTTTTGTTTGTTAAATCCACTGTCTGCTCATGTGCAAATAATTGTTCCTTGTATTTCATAATCTTGTAAAATTATGTATGCAAGGAAATTCCCACATGTATTTATAATTTGTGTGAATAAAGTTCACTTTTGAAACATAAGTTTGTTTTAGGTAAATTCTTACCTTTCTTATGATGATGAGCAGATTTGCAAGCAAGCAAGTTTGTATGAGCTAATTTTATTTTAATTTACAATAATGGTAATAATATGCATTCCATATGTTACATATTGATACTTGTTTTTCCCTTTGTATCTATATTAAAGAAAAGGAATCCAAGACTTTCAGTTAACTCTCTTTCTCACTTCCCATTTCATTTCCCTTTTTCATAGTTTAGAAAATTAAATTTTTCTAAAACTATCCTTATTAAAAAGAAGTTTTTTAGTTCTCATTTCATATATAAGCTATGGGCACCAAAAACATAAATAATGTACCAGAAAATAACCACCCGCAACAACTTGACCCAAACTGCAAAGTCGGATTCAAACTCAGTCAAACCAAACTGTATTCAAACCCAACTCATGAGCTCAGAGCAAATCAATGGATGACATACGTTGATGGTACATGACTATGTGCCAAGAAACTAGCTCAACATATGATGATTATTTGAGACCCCTGATCTGACTTATGAATGTACAATAAAAAAACTAAAGATATTTCTAAGTCATCTCATATATTTTTATGTTCGGGTTGCCAATACAGACAGTGAGCATTAATATTAAAATAACTATTGAATAAAGAAAGTTAAAAATCAAATGTGTTAATAAAATGTTTAATAATAATAATAATTTTGTTCAACTTTTAGATTATGATTATATAGATTACATCTAGTCTTTAAACGGAATTTATATTTACAATAAGAAAGGCAGCCCTTATTATATGCCAATAACTATTATGCAATATTCTAGGAGGATTATATATGTCTATGCCCTGACAAGAAATAAAGGTAAATAAAGGTATTTGGCTGTGACATAAATTATTGTTCTAATTCTAAAAGAAAGAATGTGAGATTCATTCCACATTAATAAATTAATTCACGATGAGCAAGATAAGTATTTAGGCCATAACTTTAATGTTTACTAAAGAACTTATTTAATGACAAATGAATATGAATTTGTTCGACTTTAATAAAATCAATTCATCACGATTTATGAGCATGAGAGTGGGCTTTACTGGAACTGAGAAATAAATGGTACTGATGACTTAAGAGCTGTAAGAATAAATATAAAAAATAATGACTTGTCGGTGATTTGAAAAAATAGCAGGGCGGCTTGTATTTGACAAGTCTTTGATTCCCTATGAAGGATCCATAGAACACAGGAAAAACCAGGCTGGGTCGTAGCCATAAACCTTTGGTGTTCCATTATAAATGAGCGGGGAAGGAAGTGCTTTCTTCCTATATAATTAAAATAACATGAAGATCACCGATGACAAGCTTACAAAGCATTACATGGCTCGCATTAGCAATGTTCAGAAAATGATGACTAAATAATCATCGTGTTTAATTAATAAAACCCATTTTATATCAAGAATGCTCTATGTGATAACCTGATCAAGTTAAATTAAAGTCAAACATGCTTTAACCAAAAGTACTAACATAATTATATAACTATGCTAATTATACCCTAGATATAATGCCCTCCCTGAATATTAATAGAAAGTATAAAATTTGAATTAGAATATATTCATTTACTTTTCTTTACCGACCTTTAATAAAACATTTTAAGATTATAAATAGATAAACATTTGTAAACTCGATAAAATAGCTGGGGACATAGGTTAGAAACTGAGCTAATAATTTATTATTAGCCATTAATAAAATAGCAAAAATTGTATCAATCCTTCAACTCAACAATTAATAGAACCATCTTAAATTAGTTCCAATGGGCAAAAATTCCTATCAAACTTAGTATTAGATTATTTTCATGAGGTATGTGTAACAAAAGAAATTATTATCGAGTTGAAGTATTACTGGCATATAATCAAAAATACATGACATTAATAATTACTCAATAAATATATATAATAAGGTTAGATAAACAAACCGCCATCGTAAGTAAAAAAGAAAGTTAACATAATACTAATTTCAAAGACTAGAGAGTAAGAGAATTACTACATAGCATAAATAAAAAGAAAATTTTACAGTAGATAGCTTAAAAGGTGGTGTAAAATAAAGTTTGGAAACTGGCCAGAAAGTTGCAGTTGTTTCAAGAAAGATATTACCATTCCTTCATGGTTGATTCCTTAGATTACACATGGCAAAGTCCAGTTGGATGAAATGTAGGTGCACATTTTGAACTTTTGAATGGCATTTGAATTGATTCTTTTATGTTTTGGAAGCACAATTGGTCCAAAAAAGGTTTAGTTTAGCAGCTTCTGAAGATCTTCTGGGGACTTTGGGCCCAGCAGTCAGACTCCTGATGTTTAGCCCCTCACCATGATGGAGACACTATATAGATTTATAATTTAAAGACACACATAGATTCTAGTAGCACTTATCAAAAACAAATATGGTGGATATTTTGAGTCACCATCCCATAGATCTGACCCCACATCATCTCAAACTCAACAATCTGAGTATTGCAGCATTCACATTGACTATAGATGAGTCCATAGAGCAACAATTACTAAGGCTACCTGAATATTAATATAAAGTGTACTGTTTAAATAAGAATATATTGACATTAATTTCTTTATTGACCTTTTTGCAAAACATTTTAACATTATGAATATGTGTAAACTAGATAAAGTAGTCGGGGGCATATGTCAGAAACTGAGCTAATAATTTATTGTTATTAGCCATTATAAAAATAGCAAAAATTGTATAACTCCTTCAACTCGATAATTAATAGAACTGTATTAAATTAGTTCTAGTGGGAAAGAATTACTATAACTTAATATTAGATTATTTTCATGAGGGAATATTTAACGAAAGAGATTATTATTGAGTAGAAGTTTTATTGGCATATAATAAAAAAAATGACATTAATAATTACTCAATAAATATATATAATATGTTAGATAAACGAATTACTACATAATTTAAGGTTGCATAAATAAAAGAAGCTTTTTCAGTAGATAGCTTAAAAGGTGGTGCAAAATAAATTTCGAAAACTGGCCAGAAAGTTGCGGTTGTTTCAAAAAAGAAATTACCGTTCCTTCATTGTTGGTTCCTTAGTTTACATGGCAGAGTCCAATTTGGTTAAAATGTAGGTGCACATTTTGTGAATTAGTTGAATATCATTTTGATTGATTCTTTCAGGATTTTGGCAGCAGAACTGGTGTGGAAAGGTTTAGTTTGCAGCTACATTAAAGATCTTCTGGGGGACTTCGGGCCCAGCATACAGACTCCCGAAGTTAATCCCCTAACCATGATGGAGACACTATTGAAATTCATAATTTAAGATCACGTAGATTTTAGTAGCACTTCTTTTAAAACAAATATGGCTTAACCTTCTTCAAACTTTTCTGGGCTATTTAAACTGTCCTCTAGTTTCCTGCCTATTTCTGATTCTCGAAGCGTTAAGGCTAATGCTTTTTACTTTATCAAAATTACAAATTTTGCTAATTTATTTTAGATACATTCCTTCAATAAGGCTTTCAAACTCGTTAACTTTGAATTCATTTTTAATTAGAAAATAAATTTATAAATCTAAAAAACGATTTTAATTAGGAACCTTCCTTACATTTTAAATTATTATCTTTTTGCTAATTATTAAAACTTTCCCCATTGTCTTTGGAAAAGTACAATCTGAAAGCTTATCGAAAGAATATAGCTTTTAATCACTAAAATTTGAATAAACTGTTTAAAAGTAAAATAAAACATTCCGATGCAATGAAACTTTATAATGAATATATATATTTAAATATTTATAAATATATATGTGCAATCCATGCAGTTATAATATATATAAATTCAGGAATAATTTTATCATGAATTCATTAATGATATTCACTAGTTTAAATATCAAACTAGTTGTTTTTAACATATTTTTGTATAATACTATTTTTTTATGAAACTAGCGTGTATTGAACGTATAAAGCCCCATTGCATCGGAAATTCATGGTTAGTACTAAGGTTTGAAGTGGGCTGCAGGTGAGATATCATGAAGCTAGGATAGAACTTAGATATGACTTCCTCATTTTTTCCACTTCAAAAAAAAACAATGAAAAAAAAAATCTCTTTACTTATACTTGATATTATTAATTTTTTATAGTTTAGTTTTTATGTTTTGGGTTTTTAAAAGATTGGGGAAAAAAATTTTGTTTGAAAAGTTTTTGGATTGAGTTGTTTTTGCTTTATATTATTTTGTTTTATTATAATTTTATATAAGAATATGAAGAATTTTGGTTGTATTGATATAATATTTGTCTAATTTTTTATGTTGTAGATCTGATGAAGA
The DNA here is from genome assembly GCA_028023455.1 of Epiperipatus broadwayi. Classification (NCBI taxonomy): domain Eukaryota; kingdom Metazoa; phylum Onychophora; class Udeonychophora; order Euonychophora; family Peripatidae; genus Epiperipatus; species Epiperipatus broadwayi. The sequence continues at coordinate 202,337 of JAQFVV010012927.1, forward strand.
CTGCTAGTACAGTCGAAACTGTTATAATAAATAAAATTATTTGCTTAAAGTGTTAAAGGAGTGTTGATGAGTTTATAGTCTATATAACAATGTAGTTACAAGTAAAAATAATTTAATCTTTTATAAAATTGCTATGTAAATATATGGCAGCCATTAAAATTACAAAAGATTTCTACAGATCTTTCACCTTCAAATGAAAATTTTTATTTCACTTAATTTTGTTGAATGAATGAGAGAGTCCAGTTGCTGAAAGAGCCCCCAGAAGAATAAATCCTAGTTCACTTGAGGAAGGGGTCTGGGATGAAGGTGCTGTGGTGATTGTTACCAACATTGGTTTTTCTAAACAAAGCAAAGAAAAACGCCATATAGTAGTGCCACCTGTGCTAAACAGAGTAATCAATGGATGCCAGAAGGCTTGTGCATAAAATCCCTATCTAATGCCTACTCATCCAATATCCCCAGACTAGTTTCTGGCTTGTGGTCTTCATCAGTGAGGAGCTTTGGATCTGAGAGCACTGCATCTAGATCTTAGGATCTAATGCAACCTTCTATCAACCACCTTTTATCTCTACTTAACTACAAAACTATGAGCATGAAATTGAAAATTTCAAAAAATATTTTCAATCTAAGCTCAATAGCCTATATAGTCATATGGGTCTGAACTCAATTCAGCACCCATATATTTTGGTGTCTTTGGCTCTTTAACAACCATAGCCACCACTACCCTATTAGGCAGGATTGGTGTTAAACCAGCAAGCATCACATGATCACATGTCCAATACTAGCACATCTTTGGCTCTTTAACAACCATAGCCACCCCTACCCATGCTTGCTGGTTTAACACCAATCCTGCCTAATAGGGTAGTGGTGGCTATGGTTGTTAAAGAGCCAAAGACACCAAAATGTATGAGTGCTAAACTGAGTTCAGACCCATATGACTATATAGGCTATTGAGCTTAGATTGAAAATATTTTTGTGTTTTCAATTTCATGCTCATAGTTTTGTAGTTAAGTAGAGATAAAAGGTGGTTGCTAGAGGGTTGCATTAGATCCTAAGATCTAGATGCAGTGCTCTCAGATCCAAAGCTCCTCACTGACGAAGGCCACAAGCCAGAAACTAGTCTGGGGATATTGTATGAGTAGGCATTAGATAGGGATTTTATGAACAAGCCTTCTGACATCCATTGATTACTCTGTTTAGCACAGGTGGCATTACTATATGGAGTTTTACTATGCTTTGTTTATAAACAATTATGTGCTAGTATTGGAGATGTGATCATGTGATGCTTATTGGTTTTTCTCATTCACAAGACAGGAAAAATAATATTATTTATGACGATTTTTAATGTTATCATCATGAATGATTTAATCCATGTACTATTGCTAAATAAGTTGCAATTTGGCATCATATTTCTAATTACAAGTAATTCACCCCATTTAATTTCATTACTTCCAATGTTGTTATTGATAGGGCTGGCCTTTTGCTGTTAATGTGATTTTCATAATGGATTAGAATTTTTTTCAGCAGAGACATTTTGAAGCTTGGATTTTTTCCTTGTTCTCCATAATTTTTCCAAAGTATTCAGGATTCCTCTCTTGTGATGATGTTCAATGCAATTGGGAAGAAGTGGAGAGTAGATTGATTTAGTCTGTATTTTATGTTATCTTCAAGTGTTTTCCTATTTCTCAACTTATTTACCACAATTTGGATTTCTCAATATTGTACTCCTAAAAAACTATATGAATTGTAGACTTTACAAATAATATTTAATTCTACCAGGGCAACCAAATCTATCAACAGTGCTCTTTGCCAAAGACACTTGGACTACACACTATTTCCATATCTGATTTCCATTTCATACATTTTTCTTCACATATTGTGATTGAACTTCATTTTTCCATGTTATCATCTCTTTGTAAACCTTTTTTCACTGCTGCATATTTTGTTTTATTTTATGAATAAAAGCTTTCATCACTGAGAAAACAAGATAGGAATGAAGACATTTACATACAATATGTCAATAAATAAAATGTATGATGTCAATCTAAACATAGTTTGTAATTTCATTAGGGAACTGTTCTAATTGATGGTTACAATAATTATCATTTATTCATTCTGATTCCAGATATTAAAGTTGAGTGTTCTGCAGATCCATTATGTTTATTATAATTCCTCCTTAGAACTTCAGCACTAGAATGTAGAATTGTTTCAGCCATTTTTTAATAGTAAATTTGATGTTTTGCAGCACTGATATTAAATGCTACGTCAGTTTCATGCTAGTTTTGATAATTATAGTTTTATGAGTGATGACTTCATTTCATGATGTAATCTTGCAATTATCAATGCATGGATGTCTGAATTGTTATTTCTATATTTTTACTTGAATATTTTCAATGAATTAAAAGCAATATTTTATTATTAGATATTTTTGATTATAGATAATTCAATGTATGATTTAAAAGTTGAATCACTTTGGAAATTGGAATAATTCTAATTAAATTTTTGAGATTTCATTTTTGAATTCCTCAGTTGGTTGGTTTTGATTCATATGTTTTTTTATTCCTTTCTTCAGTATTAAAATAGTTATTTCTATTACTATTTAACTTCAGTAGTGGCTCTCATTTCTATTCAATCTGCAACTTCAAATTCTCTATTTAAATTTAAGCAGGTTGTTCATGTGATGATAAATTGTTATCTCACTTTGTAGAACAACTTCATTGGTTTTTATATTTTAAAATTTTTCATGCTGGATCAGTTGAATAAAGCTTAATGCAATTGACACAAACCATATGGTTACAATATATATTGTGATCTTCTGAATAGGCACAAGCAATTAATTTATATTGCATAAACAGTGAATAACTGTATTTAGCTAAAAAAAATGAAATAGCCATGAAACTTTAAAAAAAAATTTATTAATGCTTTAAAACCTCATATATGAGTTGCTTATGCATTTTGATTAGTAGTTTTATAAGTATTTATCAGTGTTATTGCATTTAATGAAGTATTTGATGCAAGAAAGGGGGAGAATTATAACAGAATTTTTTTGATATGCATGTTAAGTTGTTGCCAAATTGTTTTATTTACTTACAGAATAGTGGTTGATATTTGTTTAGATGGTTTTCTGATCTATTTATTCATTGGTACACCACCCATGTGTAGATATTATAATCAGTGAAAAATGTTTAAGCCATAGCCCTATTAGTTATGTTTTAGTTAGAATAATTTAATATTCATATAGCTGCATATGTGTACATGTATCATCTTCTCATTTCATTTTCATACCTTAATTTCAGCATAAAACATTACACTTATAATAAAACATTCAAATTATAGTAATATTTTTAATAATTTTGCAAGCATATTTTTTATGAGTGATTAATGGATATCTGGATTAGTGAATGATTTAACAAATTAAATTGCATTATCAACCATTTACTTAATAGTTAATTAATATTCATTTGTTTCAAAGTTATCAAAAAGTTATTTTTTTTCTTTTATTATTTGATTTGACTTGATTGTGAAGGTAAAAAAGATTTTCTTTCTTTCAAGAAAAGATTTCTTGAATATTAATTGCTCAATTAATTCAGTGCAAAAGTGGGAGTTGACCTTTGGAGGATCAGGTGACCTATTGATTGGTGGAGATGTATTTAATTGATAGCTAGTAATAAAAAAATTGATTATTATCGTTTGTAATTTCAACTAGTGTACTGTCATTTCTACTTCTATCGGTTGTATCTCTTCCAGAAATAAAAACAGTGTGAGACTCCAGAGTGAAACTTTAAAACAGCCTTTTTATAAAGCTTATTATAGGAACTTCAGACATCAACAGCTTTAGAGAAGAATATCTGGCTAAAATATAAAGAAGGTATCAATCTCACTTCTCTTGTCTAAGTTAAACGTTTAAATTAACACTTTCATTTTTATTTTTTATTTTAAAGATGTGCTTCTATACTATTACACTTATGCTATTTTATTTACTCACATCTATCTCTATTAAGAAAAACCTTAAAGTGCATGAACTTTATAATTTCCTAACTACAATGTGTGAACTCTATAATATTTTGTGGAAACAACAGAATTTACCATAAAAAGCTTTTTGCTTAGCTTATATTCTAGTATATAAAGGTTAAGTTCAAATTAAAAGATGCGTGTATTTATTATGCTATATTTAAGATTAGTACGGAACACTAACCTTATTTCTTATTTATCCTCATAAAATAATGTGTTTTTATTAAAAAGATAAATATATGGCTGACCCAGAATAATTGATTGCTATTATTTACCAAATGTATATGCCTAAATCGAATTGAAGGACTTTAATATTACATTTTATTGTTCTCATTGATACAGGGATATATTGAAAAGTAAAATATTACTGTTAAAAGATATACAAATTTCATGTGGATAATTATTAGCAACTTATTAAAATTAACAATGTAGCTGTTAATTTATAAATTATGGAAGCAAATATTTTTCTGCAGGAAAATATGCTAAAATGTTGTTGGATTAAGTACTAATAGGATTGCTTAAAATGAATAAAAGATTAAACCAATTTAATAGCTGAAACTGTCTTTCCATGTCTCTCTATTACCACAAATAGTTATTATTGTACATGCTATACAAGTAAACTCTATTACCTTTAGTTAAGAACATTAGAGATTACTAAATTAAGTTTATATTGTAATGGTTCGTCCTAGAAATATTTTTTTTATGTTTCATGTCTTTACTAACATGCACTCGTTTGGAATATTCTTCATTATTCAGCAGACCTCCGAAAAGAGTCTTTGCAAATGAACTTTTTTTTTTAAGTTTAAAAAAAAAAAATAATCTTTTACTTTCTTTTAGTATTTGCTGCTACTGGTATATAGGTATAGTTGACAACTAGATAGACTTCTTTAGTATTATATGTTTGTTTATTTAATTATAATATTGATGAACTTCTAGAACATCTCGGAGTAGCATATTCACAAATGATGGGTATGCTGGTAAAATTAATAATATTATTTAAATATAATTTTATTTTATTTGAAAATGAAACATATATATTTTTTGGGATATGGTAAAGAGAAGGGTATATTCTTATATACATATTTCTTTTTTTATCTCGAAGTGAGAATTTAATTTCAAGAGTAGTTGAAATAAAAAATATTATGTTACAAATAGTAAAACCCCATTTATAATAATTATTGCTATATAAAGTATAAAATCAGTAACAGTTTATTATATGCTGAACGTTTTTCATCAGTTTATCCTTTACAACTATAATATTGGCATATTAAATAATTTAGAACTATTTTTCACACTCTTATTTGCACATATTTGTGTTTATTTTATGCAATATTTCATTTAATTGATAAATATTCGTTTTTATGATTGCTTTTCTCTATAGATTTCAGATATTGTTATATTCCAAAAGAATTAATGAAGTCAGTAATCGATCATATATATGTGTTTATTTACCAATGTATAATATGGAAATGTATAGATTAGCGATGAGAAGGGAAATTATTCTGATACGTTCTATGTTTGTTGAGGTGGAGAATTTTCTCCCTTAGTATAAATATTTTTTTTATGTTGCCATGGGTAGAGCATATTTTAGATTGTGTACTATGTGTTATAAGATGATATTTCATGAAGTTAAATGATATTTTCCCATTGTTTTGGTGATGAGACAAGTCCTACACCAATGGTATATTTCAGAGTTTTGTGGTTGATGTGAGATTTATTAACTAAAGAGCGTATTTAATCCTCATGTGCTTAGATTCTCTTGAATATTTATTTTGTATTTTCATAGAAACATAGCTTGATGTCATTTAGTTGGTGGTTAGATAAACAGTCAGATCAGGTTCTTTGTTGAATATAGAAGTTGATATAATGTTATATTTGTTGGTTGGTTTATGACATTGTCCGAAATAAAATACTTGTTTAATAGTTCTTAAATAAATTGATATGTAAAAATATTGCTTTTCTTTTATTATTGCATAAGATGTGACACACATGCATAAAGTAAATAATATTGTGGATATAAAAGTATAATATTGCTAAGTTTATATATCTGCAAATAAACATTATAAAGTATATCATATTAATTTGCCGCAAGTTAGAAATCATCAAATCCTCGGAATGATCATTATTTGTTTCTATTTTTATTTTATTTTTTCTTGTATGCATGAAAATTGTAGGCAATTAAAGTGATTATTTATTTAAAATTATTTAAAGCTGCTCTCTTGATAGTCAAGTGCATGCTTGTCTTATAGATAAAGATGCCGTTCGATGGCGCCATTTTCACACTAAAACTATAAAATATGAACATTCACGGGCCGTTGATTTCAATCATTTTGATGTGTTTTTTTGCAATGCAAAAATGAAAACAAACAAAATCTTTTTTTTAAATATTATTTTTTATTAATGTATACAAATTAAATAATAATAATAAATGTAAAATAAAATAAACAAATTACAATTTGATTCGTGTTTTTTATTTTTCTTTATTACAAAAATCAATTTTCTATTTCTATTGTAAATTTTTTTACTGGGGTTATAGCTTTACTGCTATTTTTACTTCATATAGAATGACAACAAAAAGTAAAAGTTGTTATGGTTAGGTTTAGTGTTAGTTTTAGGGTTAGGTTTAGGGTTAGTTTTAGGGTTAGATTTAGGGTTAGGTTTAGGTTTAATGTTCTGTTGTTTGTGATGCTAAAATAAAAAATATCAATATCGTATTTTTGTAAATGATAACATACTATATTCAACAAAGTATAACCATAGTCGGAGAAAAGAAAGAAAGTAAAACTTTTTTAAACAACAACAAAAATGTCTTCTTTACTTATTAACCATGTTTATAATATATGCTTTTTATGAAATTTAAAAAAAAACGTGCATAATTGTGTTACCACTCTTTTTTACTTCAAAAATATACACACGGTAAAATCTTGTTTGTCTCGTGGTATGTTATGAACAGTATGTTACTTGACATGTTACCTAATTCCAACTCACTTTACACATATATCTTGTCAACATTTTCCCAATTAAAACTTCAATACAGTACAGTGTAAAAAGTCTGATAATTATTACTTTACAAAATCTGAACATTTCAATACTTTAAAATAAAAAAAATCCAATGAAAACAACATTTCCATCCAATTAAAAAAAAACACACCCTCTCACAAAGCCGTAACCATTTTATAAACTGTGCGAATTCGGAAAATGTATTTGCTGCAAAGTGACATACATGCTGTACTGCGACACAACATAGCAGCCTGCAATCTTTAGCACAACAAAAAAGTTGTATTATAAAAAATGCGGGTTCGAACATGTTGGCCGCGGAAATGGCATTTTTATGTGTTTTAGTGTGAAAACGGCGCCATAGAGCGGCATCTTTAGGTATAAGACTAGAACCGTCAAGTGTATTAGTTTGCTGTATTTTAAGAATTGATAGTATATCCTCTCAAAAGTGTATATTGTGCCCATAATATTATGTATTATTTATTCAGTGTTGCATTTTGATAAAACTGTTTAGATAGCCTAGATATTCAAAGTCAGAATATTGAGGTATAATTTGTTTGCTAATTTACGTTCATAAATATATCAGTGATAAATTATGTAATATGTAATAGGGATAATCCCAAACTTGAGTCAATGGATTTATTTGTAAATTTAAAAATTAGGATAAATAGTCTTATTGTGAACTAATTACATTGAATTAATCTTTGAATCCTGAGCGGCCATTTTAAATTTTTAAAAAAAATTACAGGACATATAATTTTAAATGAAATTTCTGCTTTATTACAATAAATATAAATATATGTATATACATTTTTAGAAAGTGCAAATATGAAAAAATGTAATAAAGCTGATAAAATAGTCATTACAAAAAAAAAATTTTAAAGGAGATTTTTTTACATTTTTAAACATATTTTACATTGGTTCACAAATTCCCAATTTTAAAAGGTATAACTTAAAATTACAATTTCATAGCTTCATCACATGCATCTCAAAATGCTGAAAAAAAAAGATATATAATGTCTTACCTGACATAATTTTTCTATGCAAAAATTACAAAAACAGTGTGATTGGTAATTTTCATTTTTACTAGCTGCCCAGATGTACTTTTGTAACTGAGTATATGCTAGAAATGTTTGGTTGTCCTTGCATGCAGGTATCTGTTAAAAATATGTTTGGTTTTTAATGGGGAAAAAATAACAGGAATAATTTACAAAATGTTGAGGACTTTAGTAAATTGTAATGTAATGTATAGTATATTATATTATTATTAGGTATTATTTTTATTATATTATATTAGTGAAAAATGGTGTGTGACTTAAAATGTGTATTCTTTTCAAGTAAATAAAATGTACTCAAAAAATAAATATCAAACACAAATTTCTCCAAGATAAAATGAACAAAAAAATCAATAAATATCAAAATAAACAAATTTATTATGAGCACTGATTATATATGTATGTGGGCGATGAAATATGAGAGTGGATGGCTGAGAGTATATGATGAGGATGGATGTACATGTTTTTATATTGTTCAAATGTATTGTCTAAAATTCTATCATATATGTATATTGTTTTCTACATATATATATCAAATTCTATCATATATATTTTTTTTTCTGTATATATATATATATAATTCTGTATATATATTGTTTTGTATATATATATAATAAACAGTTCTAAAACTAGGTCAGAAAAATATTTCAAAAAAACATTTTTATATTATTCACGTCTATTCTATCATATATATATTATTTCAAAATTTATATATAAAAAAAGTAATAACAACTAGGTCACCAAACTAATTCAAAAAAAAGTTTTTACATTATTCAAATGTGTTTTTATCTAAAATTCTATCGTATATATATATAAAAAAAGAGTTTCTAAAACTAAGTCAGAAAAATAATTCAAATAAACTTTTTTATATAATTGAAATGTAGTTTATCATATATATATTATTTATATGTACATTTAATTATAGAAAACAATAATAATAATAAAAAAATAAATAATAAAACTAATTAAATAATCAGAGAATCTGGGCTAAATGTGAGCATCAGTTTCAAATTTGAATTCAGTTGTGAAGGCATCAAACGTAATTATTATAGCAAATAAATCCAACACTAATCCTTTTCTCTTTGTTATATAATCCTTTTTTTTTACTTTCCTTCTTATGACTTTTTTTTTTTTGGAAAAATAAGTTTCTAGAAAGAGGGCTTATAAAAACCCCACTGAAGGTAAATGTAATTTTGAAGCTGTAAAACTAAAGTTATAATTCGTGAGACATGATTTACGATCATTAAATCTAAAAAACAAAAGAAGAATAAAAAAATTAAAAATTGTATTTTACAAAAACTTTCATAAAAAATCCAATTTTTATCATAGAAAAAAAGTAATACCTCATTTAAATCAGAAAAAGATGGCGGATCGAAGGGTCTGAGAACCGTAAGTGCAATGCTTACCGATTCTGTGCAAACTCAGTTGAAAATCGAAATTTTTGTTCAGGGGCTCTCTGGGGTGCTTCAGACTCAAGGGGTTTAGTGAAAATAAATGCTTTGTTTATTATTCAAAACTGTGTCTCGAGTTGTTCTTATTTGCATTTGTATTCTAGTTTCCACATTCTACATGTCTATCTTAACATAAGTACATTATTTTGTAAATTTGATAATAAATGTGCTGAAATCTGATAATCTCTTGATCCAAACATTATATAAAATATTTTATTGTGCAGTAAACTTATAAAAAAGATCACAGACTTAATTATTATTTAGACAATGATGTGAAATTAAAAGGCACACTATTTCCTTCATTATCTAATTGCTAGCTCAGTGAAACATCATCCAATTATTTTATTATTGTTGTTATTATTCTTTTATTATTATTTCAATAGTTTTAGGTTATTATGTAATGGAATTTCTATAATCAAGTCACATTAAAGATTCCCTGAGATCCGATTTACTAGTTCCAAATTAATATTGATGTAATTATTTAGATTAAAGTATGATAGATAAGGAAGTCTTTTGTTTTATGTTAATGTTATATTGTAGTTGCTCTATGAATGTATTTGGATGATGGAAGAAATCAATTCAGATTATAGTTTATTAAATTGACTAAATAAAATATTATTAGTTTATTATGTAATTGATTAACAAATGAAGCATCCATCTTGTTTTACTCCTCAATAATATTTCTTTCTTCATTTAGCTATATTCTGTATATTTTAAAACTGTCTTTAACCCTTCACTAAACTAGGTTATGAATCAGATATAAGTAAAAGAGTCTCAGCATTAATTTTAATAATTTACAACTATTAATTTATTCTATTCATCAATAGAATTGGTGCCCTGGGCATTTGTTCATATAGTATATAGAAGCGGTGTAGAGTGTGAGGGTTACAATATATATATATATATTAATGGAATGGATTTTCCCTGGTGTGCACAAAAGTGAATTAATTCCTTCTGATAGATAAAGAAGTACATTTTTATTGCTCATGTTTATGCATACCCGCACATATTAATTTCATACCTAGGAAAAGAGAGTAAGATCTAGCTAAGTATTAATTCAATATTTAATTTACATTATTTATTTCATCCATATTGTACTTCCCTTCCACTGTTCTAAATTTTGAAAGCAGAAACATTGTCTATGATCACTTAGTTCATGTTATATTTATATCACTGGAATGTGAGTAGAAGTAAATATACATATGTTTGCTAAACGGAAATGGATATGATATCATGTGCAAATTATATGTGATGATCATAAATATAGTGAAGGATATGATTAATTAAACTTTAACTACAAAAAAAAACTCAAAAATTATAATTTAACATTTGAATAAATGTAATAATCATTTTTACAGCAATTGGTATTCAAACAGAGAATAGTATACACTAAATTTATAAAACATTCAGTTAAGTATTTGTGGTCCTTCTTGATTTATAATTGGTTTCTAGTATTATCCCAAACCCTGATTCCACAAAAGATAGTCACATGACATCCAGCATAACATAAACAATAGTCATAATATGCATGTAATTATCATACATTTATTTGATTGGTTTATTTATTTCATACCAGTATTCATTATCATGATGGTTTAGGATGCACCTTTTATTTAGTGTTTGTGCTATAAATGAGAAAGATGATTAATGACATAGGTAATTAATGAGATATGAAATAAAATATATAAAAAAACCAGTCAACATAACCATTAAACTAAGTAAATAAAAAAACTGTATGTGTTCTGAATATACAAACATATTATGTAATATCTTTCTCCTTTGGTGTGGATCATGTTATTGCTCAATCAAGCATACCTCATGGGTTTTGCTTATTTAAGCTAACATTATGAAAGAAACCCTTTTGCCCTATATTAAAATAAAGAAAATAAAACTATCATATCTCGTGTACAAACAAATAAATATAGATAATATCACTTTAACTTGGCTTTAAAGTTTATATAGAAAATGTCATAATCACTTGTTCCAGTAATCCGTGGTGATTCATTTACATATAGATACTAACTCATAATTGTTCAAAAACATCCATCTGGTAAGTTGTCTTTTTTTAGCCTACAAAATTATGTTTTTAAATGGAGAATTATAAGATGAATTTATTACGAGTTTGATATTCATTAATTGAGATGTAGAGTAATAGACCAATTCTATTCCATTCTTGACAACTCAAAGATCCATGAATGACACCCTTCTTTAATCGATGTAGAACTTGCACTGCATATTTAGTTTCATTATTAATAATAGTTGCTTTTGTAGTTTGCTCCCGTGGAATATTGTCAAGGTTTCATCTTTTATTACATAAATTTCACACCTAGATTTTGAAACGTATAGCAGGGAATTAATGATAATTTTAGAAATTCGAACGCTTTGATTTTATTTGCGAATATTTTATTTTCAACTTCCTTATTAATTATGTTGAGATCTTTATGTTTACCAATACTCTCATGAATATTTATATTGGAATTTTTGACAGTATTACCATTCAAAATTGATCAACACTTGTCTTCAAACAATAACTTTAACTCTTTCATGTAGGAAATTGTAGGTTCATTCATAGGTAATATTTTTTTTCTATCCCCCTTTTGAAAATGTTCATTGTTTAACACAAGCAAGTTTATGATCATTTTTTCTCTTCATTGTTAATGTCATCTTTACTAAATCTTAATGTAAATAATTTTTTAATATCACTAAGAAAATAAATATTTGAATTTTCTCTATCTTAATAGTATTTTAGGTCATGATTGTACTAACTCATCTAATTAATTAGATATTGTTATATTTTATTTGCAATCATTACACTATTGATGCTAATTGTTGTATGTGTTTAGTTCTCATGATTATTTGATAGATTTAATTTAAATCCTTGTTTAATGTTTGTTTAGGTTGGAATTTAAAATTTAGATGGTCGTTATTGATTTGTCACTTTGTGTACCCTTACATTTACTAATCTGGTGATTAATATTTAATGCCAAAATCATGGGTTCTCAATTAAAATTGAGCCTTTTGATGTGCATCAGGTCTTGGAATGTTGTTGGAGATATCCACAACACATCCCTCAGTAATGTTATCAAAGATGGGTTCTACTGTTAATTCTTTGACTTTTGTCACTATCAGGATTATGTTAAGTCCATGATTTTTACTTTTCATGCACCATTGATGACACCCTCAGTCAAATATTTACTTGTAATTTGGTGGTGAATTTCTTAATTCTCCCAGAGGTATGGTTTCATAATCAGATATATATGTCCCTTACATCCCATTGCTTTTATCTACCAAATAAAGATTTAAAGAAACACATGTGATTATTGTAAATCCTACATCATATAAATTGCAGAATTTTTGGAAGATAAATTGTTGGGATTGCTTACATGGTGTGTCTTAATAAATACTTTGGTACCTATTTTTAAAAAGTAATTAACTTTGTTTAAAAAGTTTGTTGTGTCTTTCACTCATTGCTGGTCTTTTGTTATTTATCCCTCCATTTGATCCTTTTACAGATCAAAGGGTGTTTCAGTGAGCATAGGCTTGAATGTGTAGAATAAAATTGGGGTATTTTGTTTCAATTATAATCTAATGGGTGTGAATGTACTGAATTTATTTATATCCAATTGATAGAATTGTCTATATACAGTGTGGGCTTATACCCAAGCTTTATGCATATCTCCCAAGTAGGTTTTGAAAATCATCCGACATCTCACATTACATGTTCATACGAATTTGATTGTATTCCTATTAGAAGTAAGCACATGTTTCATCTGTTGCCCTCTACCCATTGACTGCATTTTTTGGACAGGGAAGGGGCACCATGATAGGGTAAGATCGTCCCTGTTTGTCTATTTCTTTGAAATGGAGAGTGTCTAATACTTAAATAATGAATTTAGTATTAGCTTGAGGTATAGGATAAGCAGCTACAAATTTCATGAAGAGGTTACAATCTACTAGCAAATATTTTTGCTTGTTGATAGGTGGTATTGGACTATGAAAGACCACTGCTATGATCAGATTTCTCTTTTGGAGAAGATATTATTAACTGATGTCATATAATTGCTGTTTACTGACTTGGCTTTTAAGCATATGTGAGAGTTTTGAATTTTTTCACAACATCATGATACATTCTAGGCCAATAAAATCTTTTTTTTATTAACAGTTCAGTTGAATGGACCCCATAATACTCATGTAAAAATTTACATATTTCGTGTGTAAGTTTTTACACTTTTGGTATCACTACCATCTATTCATTTATATCATTATCATCATATGTTTTAAGAGCTGGTTTTCTACCATGTAGTTTTTAGATTATTGGCTTTATACTGATTTTGTGGTTTATTTGTTTTGATGATTCAATTAGATGGTAATCCAAAATTTGATGTTGTTTGATGTTTACTACATTATTATTTACAATTTCTTTAATTGTTTTTAAATATTTAAAATGTAGACATTATTCACCCTTAAATGTTGCTGTTCTGATGACATGTATTTCAATATAGTGCATCAAAAATAATGTCTTTGGATGCTTTAGACTATCTGGCTGTATCATTGAATTTCTCTAACAGTAAACTCCATCTAACAAGGTGACTGTTAGTTAAATAACTGTCATTCAAGAATTCAAGGCTTTTATGATCAGTGATCACTATCATATCTGAACCAAGAAGCATTTGTCAAAATTTCTTATATATCCACACTGTGGCTTATCAGTTTTCAGATTAATATTTGTTTAATGAAGGGAACAATATTTTTTCTTATTGTTTGAGATTCTAACTAATACTAAAGGGTCATTTGCATACCTTTCCAGAGGGATCAAATTATGTCATAACATTACGCTAGATTTTATTAAATCACAAGAGGCTAAATTCACATACAGCATCAGTACACCTGATTTCTTTGTTTATTATTAGCATTGCTTGGCTTAGATAATGTTACAAAATTTTCTTACATTTTGCTTTCTCAAACTTAAAACCCAGAGAACCGGGTTTATTTACTTATGGCATATCCCTGTATGGCATATGGAAGCACTGACTCCAGGATACTGTCAGGCTGTAGATAGGCTCTGCATGGGCTAACACCAGAAATTCGGAACCATGGAATTCCTATGCAACCACTTATTCAAATGCCGACCTTTCACATGTACAGGCACATTTCGTATACTTACATAATGGATGAAGCATTTACCATAAAATGAACTCAACTTTTTCTAGCATTATCATTTAGTCAGCACCACATTTCTTTTTTAATATTCTTATTTTTGCACATTTTAAATCCGTAAGACGTAATGCCATGATTTCTAAAATTTTGTTTATATTTTATGTTCTGAATGTCATTTTAAAGCTTATTTAAGCTATCCACTTTCTCATTGAAACAATGTTTGAGTGCGCTAATAAACAATGCTAAATAAATCTTATCAAGTCAAAAATCAGTAGCGTAAAATACAAATAACTTTTCCCTTTAAACATTTTGAAGTCTAATGACTGTTTAATTAAATCATGTAAACTTTAAAATATTTACAGGTGTGGTTCAAATAAACCATAGTAAATGCAATTGATGTAACTCATATCATATTTTTCTTGGCCCTTTAAGGCCATTTATTTTTCATAAAATAACCATAGCATTCAAATTATAATTTGGTAAAATTGGTGTCTACTGTTAGCACATTAAGCTGCATCGCCTTAACCATCTGTAAACTTTTGTTGTCATTGTATTCAATTATGGATTTGCATGTTATTTAATCGTTCACTTATTTTCTACTATTATGCAATTTGCTCTTTTGGAGATGTTATTAACTGACATCATATAATTTCTGTTTACTGACTTGGCTTTTAAGCATTTGTGACAGTTTTGAATTTCTTTCGCAATACTATGATACATTCTAGGCCAATAAAACCAATTTTTTATTAACAGTTCAGTTTTATGGACCCATATTACTCATGTAAATAATATACATATTTAGTGCATGTGTTTACTCTTTTTGATAATGCTACCATATCTATTCACTTATATCATTATCATCATATATTTTAAAAGCTGGGTTTCTACTCTGTAGTTTTTAGATTATTGGCTTTATATTGTTTTTGTGGTTAATTTGGTGTTTTGATGATTCATTTAGATCGTAATCTAAGGTATGATGTTTTATGTTTACTACATCATTATTTACATTTTTTAAATTGTTTTATGAAGATTAAAAATGTAGGCATTATTCACCCCTAAATGTTGATGTTCTGATGACATGTATTTTGACTTAGCACATCTGAAGCAATGTCTTTGGATGATTTAGACTATCTGACTGTATAATTGAATTCCGCTAACAGTAAACTCCATATAACAAGGTGACTGTTAGTTAAATACCTGTGATTTAAGAATTCAAGGCTTTTATCATCAATGATCTTTATCATCTCTTAACCAAGAAGCATTTGTCAAAATTTCTTAAAACTCCACACTGTGGCGAGTGCTTTTTCAGTGATCATATAATTTATTTCAGGACCTTTTAAAAGATGGCTAATGAAGTAGAGGAGTTTAGTTTGGCCATCCTGATGGATTTGGGATAGAGGTCTCCCAAATGCATAATGAGTAGTATCTGTTTGTAAGATAAACAATTTATTAAAATCAGAAAAAACTATGATGACTTGCAAATTAAACCCCATTTTAATTGCAGTCCACAACTTATCTTGATCTGTGGTCCAAGTCCACATTGAATCGTTTCCAATCAGCTGTAATAATGGTTCCATGGGATAAGAAAATTTGGGTTAAAATGATGGTAACAATATTATAACCCTAAAAATGATCTGAACTGTTTTTCATGTTTGGTGTTGGAAAATTCTGTCTCTCACTGATTTTATCTGGATGAGATGTCTCTATTACAACCAATGGTATGACCCATGAAGAGTACTTAACTGCACTCTAATGTACTCTTTTTGAAATTGAATTTCTCATATCTTTATTATAGCACTATATAAAGAATATTTTTAAATGATGATGTTTGTACATGGTATAAATCGCAATGATTACATCATTTATATAGACTGTTGCTATCTGTTTGATATCATAAAAAAGGGCTTATACAGGCATCTTAATAATCCTGCATCACTATTTAATTAATCCAAATGGCATCCTATTAAATTTATAGGTAAATCTCTTATATTAAAATGAATTGCATTGGCAATCATCTGGATAAAATTTTATTTGTCAATAACTGAATGTTAAATTGAAGTGAAAAATCCTTTCTTATTGCCAATTCATGTATGGCTTGTGGTATATTCTTATCTGGAATGGTAATTTTTTTAGGTATCTTGTATTCAAAAAAAAAATCTCATTGACCCATATTTCTTCATCTCCATTACAATAGGGTTTCAAAATGGTGAGGAACATATGGAAATTATTCCTCAATCGATCATCTTTTTGATCTATGTTTGTTAATTTCATTTTGATACTGATATGAGATGTGTTTTGGAGGGAAATGGTTATTTCTTAAACAATTTCAGAAATACCAAGAATAATAAAGATATTATATTCATTAATGACAGATCACAATTTTTTTATATTATAATATTTAATTAAATTTGATTCAGCAAAATTGTCTTTCAGTAGTGATTCAGGTATGGTAAATAATATACAATCCATTTCAATTAAATCATAACTTGAAAGTAATGTCATTTTTCCAACCTCAATCTTTATGCTAACTAATTTGGTTTTAAAATTGATTATCAATTTGTTCAAATGTAAAAATTTAGCATCTAAGATGTCTTTATAAATGAAGCCACTTAGTATTAAAAAAACATGATAGATACATATGTGGTTAATAATCAGTTTACCCAGAGTTGTTTTAGAATTAATTTTATGGTTTTATTGGTAGCCTTAGTAACCGGTAGTGATTTGAAAGGCAGTGTTTTGATATTTGGACTTTTTTCCATTATGGTTAATATAGAATTTGTCAGAAATTGGCAACCAGTGTCTAACAAAGCTTTAACTGTTAAATCCTTAAATATAACTTCTATCATGAGACAGCAGTGTATAGCATGATTAGGCACTTTATTTACCATAAGTATGTTGCATTGGTGGTATCTCTTATTAATGATTTAGTTTTGTTTATCATTTTTAATATGGGTTTTTGAGGAGAAGAATTTTGTCTCAAGTCTCTTCTTAATTTATATTGATACTTTGGGTATGTCATTTTCATACTAACTTTTTGCTTGATTTTGTGTACTAGTGGATGACACATTACAGGTATGGGATGCTTAATGAAAATGAAATATTTTATTCTCTATGCTATCCTTGCCATTTATTGTTTTACCTTGTGAATTGTTGGGGATATTATTGTTCTTTGTTGTTTTGTAATTAATTGTATTTATAAGAATATCCTCTTTTTTTAGTGTTTATAAATTATATTCTGATTGTTGGAATCTTTATCAGCAGTCTGTTCAATGTTTTGTGTGCTTGCACATATTAATAATTTCTTGATCTCTAAAAATAAATTGTCCTTTATTATTCATATTATTTGGTTCTGACAAAGATGGTCAGTATCCAAGTATTTCAATTTAGTCACTTGCCTTCAGAAGAACTTGGTGAGGGTTTCACAATGGGTACTCCTATATTTTTCCTAGAGGATTAGACAACAATATTTCTTGGTGATTGTTATTTCAATTTTTTTTCTTAATATCTGATACTGTTTAAATGTCTTGGGCACTTGGAAGAATGAATCCCACCAAAATAGGCATCCTGTTGAATCCTCTGTAAGGTTGCTATTAATTCAAAAATACAGATTAAAAGTATTTATATGATCTATTGGAGTTTCATTAGTTAGACCTTGGGATATTTTCAACTTTCCAACGTGGATTTATTGTGTTAATTTGGATAGGATCAATGGGATAGTTAATATTTTTTGCACATGTTAAGAGATGATTGGGTATTGTCACTATTTACATTTCTATAGAGTAGATGATCTCTAGATTATTGTTTTGTGTTGTCTGTATGAATTCACTGTTGTTTCTTGTTTCATTTTGGTCTCCACATTTATTTTACTTTTTTCCCATCTTATTGATAGCTTCTATTATGTAATTTAATTTATCTGCAGTGGAGTACTCTTCTTTTCTCAGAAGGTTTACACTTTTTAAAAAATTGTGTATAGCATTCTATCATTTTTTTACTTTATTATATTCACTTTTCAAACATTTTATTGTTTTTGCTATTAAAATGTTTTTATTCTATAGTTGATTCAATATGCAAACCTGGTTTTCTAATAAGATTTGGATGTTGTTTTTATTTCGATTTTGTTTCTATGTCTATTAAGTTTTGATTCATGCTAAAACACTGGAAATTATTTTTTAAGGATTGATTTTTTTCACTGGTTGCATACTTGAATTTCATGGTCTCTTTTGGAAATATTGATTTTTATATGGGTGCTATTCATCTTCTCAGTGATATCTCTTTATATATTTTTTTATTTTGATGAACGTTATCTTGAAGATTATCATATGTTTTTTATTTCTGTATATTTACTTCCCATCTTATTTTTTAACTTTGTTTCAATAAAACCTGGTTTCGATCTTACTAAACCTTTTTTGACAGTTAAGGTCTTTTTATTTGATACCTTCTTGTATCTTTTGTATCTTGTTATTCACATGAGTCTGTATTTGTAAAATTTCATCTTTCAGTTCCATTTTTAAACTATCTAGATGTTTTACAAAGTCATTTTTTATGTCATCAACCATTTGTTGCTGATCTGCTTTCATCTTTTCAGATATATTTTCTATCTTTGTAGATATATCTGCCTTCATATGGCCTATATGTGTGAAAATCTGCTGCTGGGCTGCTTTTTTATCTGTCCCCATATGTTGCTCTTCTATTGTCATCATTTAAGATATATTTTCTAACTTTTTATACATATTGTCAATATTTGTGAATATATGCTGTTGGTCTGTTTTCATATTGGGCCTCATCTGTTGTTGATCTATTTTCATGCTTTGAGTTATTTTATTATCCATTAGTTGAATATCCACTGCATCATTCATATCACTTGGTTAAATCGTCCACCATTAGCTTTCTCTCTCTGTTCATTTGGTTGATCTGGAGTTTCATTGTTCTCTGGAACCTGGACATTTAATATTGAAGTCTTCCAGATACATCTATGTTTTTTACTTAGCTGTACTATCAGAAATATCCCATTCATCTTCTCTATTGACTTTTCTTTGCATTTCTAGTCCATTTTTTCATTAGTTGTTTTTTTATTTATATTTGTTTATTATTCTACTTATATTATCATTCAAACTATATCAAAAAATTTTCATTATCATTTATAATGTGGTTGTTTTAGTCATCATGATGACTTCTATTCTTGTAAAACTATGATTATATATACTTAGCTATTAATATTCTAATTAACAATTTTTGTGTATAATCTCCTATTCAACTGAAGTTAAATTCTTGAGTATCATATGTTTTATTCAGGTTTTAAATTCTTAGTACATTTCTGTATTGAAAGTCACCTTGTTATAGACAGATAAATTATAAATTATGTTTACGTTTGATTGTGTTACGATTAAAATATAAATTGGTATATGAATAGAAAATCATATTAACCTGTCATTGAATATATTTTATATATATAGTGGAAGATGATAAAGATATACAATTCTCAACTCCAAGGAGTAGTAAACTCATTTTTGCCAAAATGAGTAAAAACTGCAACATTGAAAAATATGCTTTATGCTCAATAATTGGATGCCCCATATGTAATGAAATGGACATTTCCTAGTATGCACAACAGTGGATTTGTTTTTTCTGATGGATAAAGTACATTTTTGTTACTTATTTTATGCATACCTTGCAGACATTGAATTCGTATCTGGGAGAGAAGAGATTATCATCTATCTAAATATTAATTCTCTAATTAATTCACCTCATCCATATTGCACTTCATTTCCACTTTTCCTTATTTTGAACCCAGAAATATTTTGCATGAGTATCTAGTTCAGGTTATATTTGTATCACTGGATTATGAGTTGATGTAAAATATGCATGTGTGCTGATGGGAGTAGATATATTAGGTGTATATAAATGAAATGATGGTAAATATATGGAAGGATATGACATTAAAATTTGACTACAGAAAAACAAACCATGAATAATAATTTAACATTCGAATAAATTTAATAATCTTATTTACATTGATTCATGCTTAAAGAAAAAAAACATTTACAATAAAATTATAAAGCAACCAGTAAAACATTAGTGGTCATTCTGTGTTTATAATTGGCATTTATCCCAAGCCCTGATCCCATAAACAATAGCCACTTGACATTCAGATTAACATAAATAATATTCATAATATGTATGAAATTGCCATACATTTATTTGATTGATTTATTATTTTATACCCCTATTTGTCATCATTATGGTTTATGATACTTCTGTTATGTACAGTGTTTGCACTATTAATGAGAAAGACCACTCATGACATAGATAATTAATGAGATATAAAATGAAATACTACACTACTTAGCCAGGAAGAATATGGGTAATATTTCTTTACCACAGAGCTCTATGTATCTATTTTACAAGTGGATAATAATTAAATGAAAACAGCTACATACATTAAATTATAAATTCTCACTTACTTAAAATTCCTGTTAAAATAAAATCTCTAAATGCTATCTGTAACAGTCTTCTTGCCTATAAATGTAACTTTATAATAATTTTTCCTTTAACTTTAATCTGTTATTATTTTAACCTTTTTATAATCTGGGCTATGCCTATTTTCTATACTAATAATTTTTCATTTCTAAATTCATATGTTATGATAAGCCATAATTTCAAAGCAGAGAAAAATAATTAATTTCATAATTTTTTGGGAAAAACAATTAGAAGCAAGCTTTCTGGTGTAATTTTTTATTTGCTTTTGTATTTGATATAAATTGCTGCTTTGAATCTATTCTAAGAGAACAGATTGCTATGTGCTCCTTGTTATCTGTATTCATTATGTAATACACAGTCTTTTATTTTTGAAAAATTGATGAAATTTAGTATTATATATTTTTTATATTTTTGAAAGTTGTTTTTTTGTTTGTTGATACTCTACAAAACATTGTTGAAAGTCAGAAGAATTTATTTTTAAAATGTAGAGCAATTCATCCCCACCCCATTTTTTCATTAAATGCAATTGCTATCAATACTTTGCTTTAGCATACATTAATTTTTTTTGACATTTAGTATTATGGTTTTTGATTTATTTCATACACTCTAGAAAATAGCATTTAATAGTGTTTTTCATTTTTCTAATTATCACTGAAAATTGTCTCTTTTTTTAGTGTTAAAAGTAAGGAATTTTTCCTTTAACTGTAGTGTATTTTATGTGAATACTTTGGTTTAGGCGATTTAATTTTTGGCTTTTTTCATAGGCTTTTGAAAATAGCATTTATGTTTTCTTAAAAAAATGTAGTAGAATTCATGTGAATAGTTTGCCTTATCATATGTTGTTGTTTTTTTTTTTAATTTAGTATTATAGTTTTTATTACATAGGGTTTTTAACATAACATTTATGTTTTTTTAATGTAATAGAGTTCATGTGAATACTTTGCCTTAGATATTTAAATTTTTGATTTATTTTATTGGCTTGAAAATAGCATTAAATAGTGTTTTCTTCGATTTTTTGTTTTTGTAATTTGTATTTTATGTATTTTTGCTTTATTTCTTCCTGAGAGGATTTCTGTTTTGTAATTCATATTTTACAGTGATGTCTTCCATAGAAATTTATCATTTCTATGGTTCTTGATGGGTACTGCAGCATCATCTAGTGGTACAGTACAGCTGACCAAAAAGTTCCAGTTTGTTTCAAGTGGAGTATCATCAATGTTTTTTTCCTTAATTCAATAACGTTCAGATCTAGATTTTCCAACCTATAGTGTGAAATTAATGATAGTTTTAGAATTTGAACCATTGGATTTTCTTTTTCAATTTCTTATTAATTATATTGGAAACCTTTTTGTTTACCCTGTTTTTTTTTTTAAATATTTATTATCACAATTTTTGACAGGATTACCACTCAAAATTGATCAAGACTTGTCTTTGAGTTATAGCTTTAATTCTTTCACATAGGAAATTTTAGCTTTCTTCACAGGTAATAGACTTTTTATTGCTCTTTTGAAGAAGCTCATTGTTCAACTCAAGCAAGTTCACGACGATCAAGTTGCAAAAATGTTGACATCATTGTCACTATATCTTAATGTAAATAATTTGTTTATAACACTAAGAAAAAGATGATGATTCTTCTATAAACTAATACTACTACTACTACTACTATTATTATTATTATTATTATTTGTAATGGTCAGAAAACGTGTGACTCGTAAACATAGTGCAGAATTCGACCACCATACAGAACAGCAGCACCATCGAGTAGCGAAGCCACCCATGGTACTGAGTTCGAACATAGTTTATCGGTTCCACAATACAATCCACGAAACAACACATCTGATGCGACATTAGTAAATATTTCCTTAGGCACGGCGGTCAGGGAGATGCAAGAGATTCATGATTTTATTCTCGAGTTAGCCAATACTCAAAACTAATATTAATTAAACATTCATATTTACATAATTGAGGAAATATTATATAGAATGGGTATCGAATAAATGAAACGTAACTGCAGACATATAGTATGAAATTATTTATTAATACATTTTAATAAAACATTGACTAATAATATTTTAGGGATTGAAAGCTTCAGTAGCGGAATTTGCGACATGATTATATTTTAAAGAGTACATTTATTTATTTAGACATTATTTTATATTGAGGATTTCAGTAGCGGTATTTCCGATACTGTAATGTTTACAAAAGGAATACATTTATTTGAAAGCATAATCTAGCTACCTAAAATTCTCGAGTGAGTATTTCTAATGCATGCCTTGATGGATTTATACCTTCGCAATGCAAGAGTCTAAAGTATGGGTTATAAGAGTAACGGCAGACATATATTTATTTAATTAAAATATTTATTTATAACTAAGGGCAAATATTTATTTGAGAGTGAATTACGAAGATAATGCAGAGGCGGAGTGATATATAGAATAATAGAATTGAGCAAAGGAACACGTGGTACGCTTTAGAAAGGCGATATGGAATGGCAGTATATCGAAACTGCAATGCCGCGAATGGGTTTATAAGAATGTCAGGTTGGTCTCGGCCTCGACCCGATGAAGTAAGGTATCATATAAGCATAACCAGGGACAAGCGGTCCGTGTTGCAGTTTTGCCGGCTGGCTGCATGACGTTGTCAAGTCCTACGGGAGCACCTATTATGCCCGCTTGTGTAGGACGACTGGGGTTAATTTCAACCCTGAAGAATCCGGAAATTTCATGGCGGAATGGGTCATCGCGTCTCTAAAACGTAACACATGTATACTTATAAACGATTATGATAAGATTTAAGTAGATTTCTGACTTGGCCCTACATTACCAACATTTACTCAAGAACTCTGGCGACTCTCAAAGAAATGGGATTTTCTAGAATTTATTCATGATGATTTAGTAAATATAAAACATATATATAAATTGGAAATTATCATAACTAATACGTCAGCCATTTGCAAAGTAGTAGACCCTGCATTACAATAAATGAAGCATTGAATGCGTGTCGATTTATATGAAAGTTAGTTATTAAAGAAAGTAAATATTAATGAAAATTTGACACGCATTCATTGTTTTAAGCGATCATAGATTTAACCTTTGAAAATTGAAATAATTATAAGCATGCAATAATTAACTAATAACTATAGATAGAAATGTAGATTATAGAAATACGCATCCAAGATAGAATGAGGTAAGCTAGATTAGTAGAGAAATTTACACATTAAGTTAATGATTCAGTTTTAGCTATACATATGGTAGTTTTTACATTTTATAATTTAGATAAGTATTATGAAGAAGAGCTATAGCATATTATTAGAGTACTCTAGAGTTTGAATACAGACAGGTACCTGTTTTATAAGAAGTCCTCCGATTCCATTAGTTTAGAAGCAAAAAGTTCACGAGTGGCAAGTCTTTCTTGTATTTAGATATTTCATTTAATTTCACAACAGCAGCAGCTTTTTCATTTATTTCAGGCAGCAGATCTTCATGGTGAATTTATGACGGGCAATGGAAAGTTCAGCATCCGGTGGGCCATAACCCGATGGAGAATAATCTAGGTGCTTTACTCAGTCATACCTTGGCAGGAACAAATTATTTTTATATTTTTGGAGACTCTCAGTGATCGAGAGCAAAGCTAAAGTTTAAGTGAATGTCTCCAGCAAGTCTAAGATGGCCTCTTTTTTTATCTTGATCTTTCACATTTTTGTTAAGATATTTTTAGGTTCTACTTAATCTGCCCTGAGGATAATCAATGCATTTAGTTGGTTTTTAATTAAAGAAAGCTGCCGTTCTATTGTTTACATTTACTAATTAATTTTGGGGAATTTTTCTTTAATTAATCTATTATCTATCACTGACCGATGCTTTTAAATTTCAAAAACAAAAAGGGAACATAAGATTATTTTAACTTTTAATTAAATATTACATCAGATATTTTTAGAATTATTATTAAATGAAATTTAAACAAAGCAATAAATACGAACTTTATAATCCAAAATAAATGATTAAAATTATACAAAATTATATAACTAAAAGAAATCTAAATTATATTATTTTATCCCTATTTATTGCGTTTAATTTGAGATCGAAATGTGTGCGTGTTTATGCTGAATTCTACCCACTTCTAAGATTGCTACACACACAATTCGATACCAAAAAGTTTAAATTTGGGCAGGATAGATCGGTCAGTGAGAGACGACAGAAAAAGGTGAAACTTAAGATTCGAATACGAATCTTACTGTTTCATTTCCCCGTACTTCCCGTGAACAATTAAGGAAGAACAAAGGAGGCAAGAAAGAAAAAAAATTTTACATTACATAATTTAAATACGAAAAAATTATTATTGTTTTTACAGATATATTGAAATATAGAAAGCAGAGATTACATGAAGCAACGAACAATTTATATACCCGGATCTAGAATTTATAGTTTAATTAAGATGGCCTAATTTGGCCATGTCTGGTTAAAATCATAGTAATAATTAGTTAAACTGAATGTATATATATAAAAAATTCTTAGAATAGGATTAGTTAGTATAATATAAAAAAATTTTTAAGAGTAATAGTAATTAAAACAATAATATATATATAATAAAATTTCTATCTAAAACCCTATTTGACTAAAGTACAATCCATTCAACCAAGTTCATTATATCAAGTTCATTTTAATATTTTCATATACATTTAATCCGTCCTAATAGTCTAATATTTTTACAACCCCAGGTCAGGTGGATAATACCGATCTCTCGTCATCGATGACTGCGGCCTTGGGTTTTCTAATCGTTGCCTTTTATCGGGTGGTTCTTTAGTCCAATGGTTCAAATCCAAGGTAGTGAGAAATTCAATCATTTCTTCGATATCTTTTATCTGACTACCTGCCATTAATTGTTGGATGTTAGCGGCATACTACGCTGGATGGTCCCTATGATGTGTGAATCCGAAAAGGCGAACGTTGTAAGGGATTTAAACCGGTTCGCTTGGCGGAGGAAAAACTGTGTGTGCGTTTCTTGGGGTATCATCCCATATTTTTCCTGGCAGAGCATATGGTAGATACCGCTTTGACGCTCATGGCTCCAGTAATGCTTCATTAACGCATCTTTGTATTTTTCTATGGTTTTAGGCTTCCATCTCACCATATTCCACCAGTCCTTGGCAGATCCCTGTAGATGGTAACTGGCTATCACTATCTGCTCATCCGGCCCTGTCTTATGAACTTGGAAGAACTTTTGCAAGCTCTCTAAGTGGGCTTGAGGATTTTCTCCTATCTCCCCTCTAAAGATTTTGATGTGGATCATCTTTGCTAAATAGCTTTGGTGTCCAGTGTCCATCTTCATCTCTCCTTTAATGCTGACTGCCTTCTCTGGTTCTTGTGGGCCTTCATCGGCTGGAATGAGGTTTCTTTGCTCATCACACCTTTTCATATTTACTACACTACCTGCTTGCCCTTCTACTATCATCGGTTCGTCTGATCTCTCTGACTTCCTTTCCTTTTCCATATCTTTAATCTCTTCTTCCTTTTTACTAGCTGGGGATATTCCAAGATGTTCCTTTATGGCTTCTAACTCTCTCCACATAATGTCTTTAAATTCCTGATATTCTCTAACTCTTCTCTTTTCTTCTTCTTGTCTCTGTTTTGATTCTTCATCTCTTCTTTTTCTCATTTCCTCCTCATACATTTTCTTCATTTCTTGCATATTCTGTCTGAGTATTCCCTCAATGAACTTAAAATTAAAGTCCATTGATCCTCTGTATTGTTGCGGAGCTTCCCTTCACTCGGGTGTCGACTCCAAAGCTTCAGATAAATCTTCTTGCTGTATATCAATATTTTCTGATTCCATTTTCTTAATATGATTTATTTATTTTATACCACTAGCATTTGACTACTCCCCACCGGTATATTGGCCCTATAACACTCTTTCGCTGCCCTCACCTACTCTACATTGCCCTATCTCTATATTGCTGCGTTTAACATATTTAACATATATATTATAGCGAACTACTGGTAACGCGTATAATAAGCTACTGCTGTCTATGATATATATATTTGTACTTTAACAAAATATTTACTATTAACATATATAACAAGCTTCTGCTGTCTATGCTATATATATAACGGTGTTTTTAATAAAAAAAATTCAATGCTACTTGCTTTCTCATTTAACGACTGATTACTTTTTTTTTTGTGACATATATATATAAAGCAAAATATTTCATTAGATCCAAGTATTTTCGTTCCTTCTTAAATTACACACACATCCCTGCTTTCCTTAAATTTGTTATTACGCCTGCTGTCCTTTCATTCACTCGACCCACATTATTTCACTCGATTTATTTTTTTTCATTATTTTTATCAAAACAAAATCGTATATATATAAAATAATTAGCTAACTCGAGTAACGAACGCTAAAAGAAATTTATATGCATTATATTTTGCTCAGGGTATATATGGGTTTTTTGTATCGAACGCTCCACGTTGGAAAGCGCCAAACGCTAAAAAAAAATTTAACTATGTAACGGTCAGAAAACGTGTGACTCGTAAACATAGTGCAGAATTCGACCACCATACAGAACAGCAGCACCATCGAGTAGCGAAGCCACCCATGGTACTGAGTTCGAACATAGTTTATCGGTTCCACAATACAATCCACGAAACAACGCATCTGATGCGACATTAGTAAATATTTCCTTAGGCACGGTGGTCAGGGAGATGCAAGAGATTCATGATTTTATTCTCAAGTTAGCCAATAATCAAACTAATATTAATTAAACATTCATATTTACATAATCGAGGAAATATTATATAGAATGGGTATCGAATAAATGAAACGTAACTGCAGACATATAGTTTGAAATTATTTATTAATACATTTTAATAAAACATTGACTAATAATATTTTAGGGATTCAAAGCTTCAGTAGCGGAATTTGCGACATGATTATATTTTAAAGAGTACATTTATTTATTTAGACATTATTTTATATTGAGGATTTCAGTAGCGGTATTTCCGATACTGTAATGTTTACAAAAGGAATACATTTATTTGAAAGCGTAATCTAGCTACCTAAAATTCTCGAGTGAGTATTTCTAATGCATGCCTGGAGGGATTTATACCTTTGCAATGCAAGAGTCTAAAGTATGGGTTATAAGAGTAACGGCAGACATATATTTATTTAATTAAAATATTTATTTATAACTAAGGGCAAACATTTATTTGAGAGTGAATTACGAAGATAATGCAGAGGCGGAGTGATATATAGAATAATAGAATTGAGCAAAGGAACACGTGGTACGCTTTAGAAAGGCGATATGGAATGGCAGTATATCGAAACTGCAATGCCGCGAATGGGTTTATAAGAATGTCAGGTTGGTCTCGGCCTCGACCCGACGAAGTAAGGTGTCATATAAGCATAACCAGGGACAAGCGGTCCGTGTCGCAGTTTTGCCGGCTGGCTGCATGACGTTGTCAAGTCCTACGGGAGCACCTATTATGCCCGCTTGTGTAGGACGACTGGGGTTAATTTCAACCCTGAAGAATCCGGAAATTTCATGGCGGAATGGGTCATCGCGTCTCTAAAACGTAACACATGTATACTTATAAACGATTATGATAAGATTTAAATAGATTTCTGACTTGGCCCTACATTACCAACATTTACTCAAGAACTCTGGCGACTCTCAAAGAAATGGGATTTTCTAGAATTTATTCATGATGATTTAGTAAATATAAAACATATATATAAATTGGGAATTATTATAACTAATACGTCAGCCATTTGCGAAGTAGTAGACCCTGCATTACAATAAATGAAGCATTGAATGCGTGTCGATTTATATGAAAGTTAAGTTATTAAAGAAAGTAAATATTAATGAAAATTTGACACGCATTCATTGTTTTAAGCGATCATAGATTTAACCTTTGAAAATTGAAATAATTATAAGCATGCAATAATTAACTAATAACTATAGATAGAAATGTAGATTATAGAAATACGCATCCAAGATAGAATGAGGTAAGCTAGATTAGTAGAGAAATTTACACATTAAGTTAATGATTCAGTTTTAGCTATACATATGGTAGTTTTTACATTTTATAATTTAGATAAGTATTATGAAGAAGAGCTATAGCATATTATTAGAGTACTCTAGAGTTTGAACACAGACAGGTACCTGTTTTATAAGAAGTCCTCCGATTCCATTAGTTTAGCAGCAAAAAGTTCACGAGTGGCAAGTCTTTCTTGTATTTAGATATTTCATTTAATTTCACAACAGCAGCAGCTTTTTCATTTATTTCAGGCAGCAGATCTTCATGGTGAATTTATGACGGGCAATGGAAAGTTCAGCATCCGGTGGGCCATAACCCGATGGAGAATAATCTAGGTGCTTTACTCGGTCATACCTTGGCAGGAACAAATTATTTTTATATTTTTGGAGACTCTCAGTGATCGAGAGCAAAGCTAAAGTTTAAGTGAATGTCTCCAGCAAGTCTAAGATGGCCTCTTTTTTATCTTGATCTTTCACATTTTTGTTAAGATATTTTTAGGTTCTACTTAATCTGCCCTGAGGATAATCAATGCATTTAGTTGGTTTTTAATTAAAGAAAGCTGCCGTTCTATTGTTTACATTTTACATTTACTAATTAATTTTGGGGAATTTTTCTTTAATTAATCTATTATCTATCACTGACCGATGCTTTTAAATTTCAAAAACAAAAAGGGAACATAAGATTATTTTAACTTTTAATTAAATATTACATCAGATATTTTTAGAATTATTATTAAATGAAATTTAAACAAAGCAATAAATACGAACTTTATAATCCAAAATAAATGATTAAAATTATACAAAATTATATAACTAAAAGAAATCTAAATTATATTATTTTATCCCTATTTATTGCGTTTAATTTGAGATCGAAATGTGTGCATGTTTATGCTGAATTCTACATATATTTATACATTTCTAAGATTGCTACACACACAATTCGATACCAAAAAGTTTAAATTTGGGCGGGATAGATCGGTCAGTGAGAGACGACAGAAAAAGGTGAAACTTAAGATTCGAATACGAATCTTACTGTT
>JAQFVV010012927.1:233056-413510 GCA_028023455.1 Epiperipatus broadwayi
GCCATCACCCAGATTTTTTCTTTACATTTCTTACTACTCCCATCCTGTTACTATATATATATATTCTGACCTGTATCTCGTGCATCTTCACTTCCAGATAATATATGATATGAAATAAAACGGGTTCTATCTCAGTTAATAATTAATAACTAAAATATTCAGCATTAAAATTAAAATATTCCACTAGCTTATAAAAATATATTAAATAAATATTTAATATTTTCATGAGACTTGAAATGAAAATACAGGTGACAAGATAGATTACATTGAGCCAATATCCCACAGGATACTACCTCAATGGCATAAGAACACTATCCCCCTTTATTACTATTTCAAAATAACAAACTCATAGTATACTTATGACTTTAATAACTTCTACTCACTAAGATTAAACTAATAATTAAGTCTTAATCTTCTATTTGTAATAATCTAGCTCAATAAAATAATCTCAGGTTCATAAAATTTATTCTAAGTTAATAAAATATGGTAGTAAAATATGAGAAGGGATTTTATGTCATAATCTACTACACTGAAACGAATAATAATAAATAACAGTAATAATATTCTTCATTGTTTAACTAATTCTGTTTATCTTTTCTTTTTACTATAAATTTATTACCATAATATAATAATAAAATAATTTTATATAATCTTCACCTTCATGTAATGATATAATAAATACATGGTAGCATTTTAATAATCTGACAAACAAAATATGTGTGGCAACTGATAGCATATAATTTAATATAATATTGTGATAACTGATTTATGACCAATAAAATAATGTAAGATTACGATTATTTAATTAAATGAATACCAATAAATTATTTAAAATTCTTAAAATAATTCTCTATTTATCTTTTGTGCAAAATTATATATTTGTTTCGATTATTATGCATATATCGTGTTTTCATGCAGCGATGTGGAGAAATAAATAACTCGGACACAAAATTCTTGAAATAACAAAATTTAACAAAGTTTATTACTAACAACAAATAAATAAACAATTTATTTACACTATGTACAGTGGATATCCTTAACTTCTTTACTTTACAGTTTGATCTACCAGGTTATAAAAAAAACTAATTTATATTTCAATTATATCTTTATTTAGATTTTGAACAAAATTTTAAAAAAATGTTACTATTTGGTTTCTCATTATGGTTAACTTATTACAAATATTTATCTACTTTATCAGCAACAGCATTTTATCCTTAATATTATTAAACTGTCATTTTAAAAATTCATATTTAGAAAAACATTCTATAGAAAACAAAATTTTATAATGAGTATGAATTTCTCAAAATATTAAAAAAAATTTTCATCTTGCAAAGTCAAAGATGTTACACAAAATATTATCCAAAATTCAGTACTAGATTTTAATATTTATCACACAATGTTTACTAATCATAATATATTCTTCTTTAAGCCTTACTTTAGTATGATATAAGTGTAATCATCAATATATTTCTGTTAATCAATAAACAAAAATATACTATGCATATTTTTTATATAATTTACTTTGTACTATTGTATTTTAAAAATATGCAATACTTATTTTCTCTTAAAAAAATAATACTAAAGCATTTAAAATTATTATCACTTTAAAGAAAATATCTTTGTTTAGATACTTTAACTATTGATTGACAGCCTGGGCTTTGGGAATTTTTCTGTTAATTCATCCTTTCAGGTCGTGGAGAAAATCAAAAAAAAAAAAAGCCGCGATCTGTAACAACTTCCGAATGACCTCCTTTGACGTCAAAGAGTTGTATGGATCCGTGGACAGAAAACAATCTATTCACATTATCCAACAAAAACTCACCAATACAATGTCATCTGAACGCATTAATTTCATCATTACATTTTTAACTTGGATGGATAAGCATATATACACAACATTTGAGCATGCTTGGTACAATATGAAAAGCGGATGGCCGATGGGCCTCCCCCTCAGCGGAATCATAACTAGCATTTTTCTTAACTACTACGAAAAACTAATAGTGTCTAAATACCAAGCTGATAACCCTCACATTTTGTACATCCGGTACGTAGACGACATACTTATTCTAGCCAATCAGCACACCACAAACAATATTATACAAGAGCTAACACATAGCACTAATCTAACCATTAATTCCACATCTGAGGATGCATCCCAAAGCCTAAATTATCTGGATCTTAGGTTAACGCGCGAGGACCCATGTATACATTATTCAATGATTATAAAGCCTTTTGAAATCAGAGGCTTCATACATCCACATTCTAACGTTCCTAACTCTCACAAATTAGCAGGTCTACAAGCATTCCTACACAGAAACATGCAGCTGTGCAAGTTTGAGGCAGATCGAAAGAACAACACACATCTCTATATCAAAGATCTACTACAGGCAGGCTATAAACTCCACACTATCAACAACAAAATCAAGCAGTTTCATTCAAAACTCACCATTAATAAAAACAACATTAAACTTCCATATATCACTCTTCCCCACATACCTAAAATCTCCCACCAACTAATCAAGATTTTGGACAATAAATTTAAAATCAGCTTTCATACACCCCCTTGCACTAACCGTCTCATCAATAACTCCAAGGACAAAATAGAACCTTCTCAGACCCCCCATGTCGTTTACAGCATAACTTGCCCACAACCCGGTTGCCGCGCCATTTATTTTGGAGAAACCAAGGCAGGCACAACCACCCGGACAGCACAACACAGATACACATATAATAGAGCTATGAAAAACAACGATAACTCATCAACATTTTTGGAACACTCCAAGAAGACTGGACATTTATTTGAACCTTCCAACCCTAAAATAGTCTGTATCGAGAAAAACGACATTAAGCGGAAGATCAGAGAAGCGTACTACATCAATAACAATAACAACTCAATCAATAGACGCGACACATGCTTCGACATCTCTAAACGCTGGACTATTTAGTCCATTTGCATATGCTTTGCATACCACTTCTCCCGCTCCATTTTTACTTTCGCAGCTCACAGCACCGCTATGAATATGAGGTAAAGGACCTCGAAAGCGCTTAGCGTATATTAATTCCTGTATTTTATTATAGCTTCACATTCAAGCGTGACATACGCTTAATTGGTTTATAAATTAAATTTATTGAATGAGAAGATTTAAAATTATATAATTTACAAGTATGAACTTTTATCAACAAAGACTTATATTACGTCTCGGCATTTCAGTCAAAACATTGGAACAACGCCTAACATTCTTGTCTGAATGCAAAAGATTTAACATCGTTCCAAACTGCTGCAAAATAAAAATAAACGACTCCATTTATAATCACGATAAAATCATTGACACACTACAATTACGCCTCTTGACTTTTGTTATCCGTGGATGTAAGAACGCATTACGTAAAGAAAGAAAAAGATGGAGCACAATTACAGCAAACAACACCCTCCCCCAATGGATTATCGATAAACTTAACTTTACAGAAATAAACCACCGCAAACGCTTCGTTTTGAAAATTAAATTTTTAGCTAATAAACAAAATATAAATATTGATTTACTACAAACTTCATTTGTCAATAGAACTGGCCTCACTCCCCCTGATAGAATAGCAAGAGTCCTTTCCCTTGGACCTAGATTTGTAGGAGGCCAATGGAGACAACCTAAATTAGAACTAATTGCTGACGTCGAAGCAAATTTGATTAATGATCCACATAGAGATAGCATCATAACAAATATAGTTAAATCTATCTCACAAAAACAGCTACATATAAAAGATCATAGCTGGAGTAACGACATTAAAACTACGAAACAGTTCATTGATCATAATAATTTAATTTGCCTTAAAGAAGATATGGGCAATAGATTTGTGCTCTTAAACTCGCAAGACTATAAGCATAAAACAAAAGAACAAATCACAAATCTACAACTCACTCCTGTCACACAATTCAACAATAAGCTTAACCGTGATAAGTTTATTGCATCCATTCTCCATCCTTATAAAAACAAAGGCATTTCTACCTCAGAATACTACCGAGTTTATCCTTCCTCCACCAAAGCTCCTAGAGTGTTTGCCAACATTAAACTCCACAAGCCCGGTGAACCTCTGCGTCTAATGATGGATTTTGGGGGAGTCCATTATTTTCAAACCGCAACAATGGTTAATCAACTATTGATCGACAGCCTGGGCTTTGGGAATTTTTCTGTTAATTCATCCTTTCAGGTCGTGGAGAAAATAAAAAAAGCCACGATCTGTAACAACTTCCGAATGACCTCCTTTGACGTCAAAGAGTTGTATGGATCCGTGGACAGAAAACAATCTATTCACATTATCCAACAAGAACTCACCAATACAATGTCATCTGAACGCATTAATTTCATCATTACATTTTTAACTTGGATGGATAAGCATATATACACAACATTTGAGCACGCTTGGTACAATATGAAAAGCGGATGGCCGATGGGCCTCCCCCTCAGCGGAATCATAACTAGCATTTTTCTTAACTACTACGAAAAACTAATAGTGCCTAAACACCAAGCTGATAACCCTCACATTTTGTACATCCGGTACGTAGACGATATACTTATTCTAGCCAATCAGCACACCACAAACAATATTATACAAGAGCTAACACATAGCACTAATCTAACCATTAATTCCACATCTGAGGATGCATCCCAAAGCCTAAATTATCTGGATCTTAGGTTAACGCGCGAGGACCCATGTATACATTATTCAATGATTATAAAGCCTTTTGAAATCAGAGGCTTCATACATCCACATTCTAACGTTCCTAACTCTCACAAATTAGCAGGTCTACAAGCATTCCTACACAGAAACATGCAGCTGTGCAAGTTTGAAGCAGATCGAAAGAACAACACACATCTCTATATCAAAGATCTACTACAGGCAGGCTATAAACTCCACACTATCAACAACAAAATCAAGCAGTTTCATTCAAAACTCACCATTAATAAAAACAACATTAAACTTCCATATATCACTCTTCCCCACATACCTAAAATCTCCCACCAACTAATCAAGATTTTGGACAATAAATTTAAAATCAGCTTTCATACACCCCCTTGCACTAACCGTCTCATCAATAACTCCAAGGACAAAATAGAACCTTCTCAGACCCCCCCATGTCGTTTACAGCATAACTTGCCCACAACCCGGTTGCCGCGCCATTTATT
Source organism: Epiperipatus broadwayi (assembly GCA_028023455.1). Classification (NCBI taxonomy): domain Eukaryota; kingdom Metazoa; phylum Onychophora; class Udeonychophora; order Euonychophora; family Peripatidae; genus Epiperipatus; species Epiperipatus broadwayi. The sequence continues at coordinate 238,237 of JAQFVV010012927.1, forward strand.
TTGGAGAAACCAAGGCAGGCACAACCACCCGGACAGCACAACACAGATACACATATAATAGAGCTATGAAAAACAACGATAACTCATCAACATTTTTGGAACACTCCAAGAAGACTGGACATTTATTTGAACCTTCCAACCCTAAAATAGTCTGTATCGAGAAAAACGACATTAAGCGGAAGATCAGAGAAGCGTACTACATCAATAACAATAACAACTCAATCAATAGACGCGACACATGCTTCGACATCTCTAAACGCTGGACTATTTAGTCCATTTGCATATGCTTTGCATACCACTTCTCCCGCTCCATTTTTACTTTCGCAGCTCACAGCACCGCTATGAATATGAGGTAAAGGACCTCGAAAGCGCTTAGCGTATATTAATTCCTGTATTTTATTATAGCTTCACATTCAAGCGTGACATATGCTTAATTGGTTTATAAATTATACTTTATTTTTGAAAAATTTTATATTTCATTTCCGAAATAAAATTTAAAATATATTCTATGATTCTTTTCTTTCCTTAGGATACTTTGGATCTTCAATTTTAAGTTATAATATTCTGCTCATTATAAGCAAATAAACTAATCTTATCCAAAAAAACGATAGCATAACCTTAGTTCTAAATTATTTATCATTTCTTTTAAAATATCTTACTAAACGATGCAGTTACATGAAATACAGATAGCGAAAACAGATGCATAGGATTAAGGAAGAAAGCTAGAGTATTACTCTTAACATATCTCAAAATCATGGCACAGTGTGAAGAGGTATGACATTTACCTGCCTAATATCCTCTAGTACAGGGACGATGTTAAAGCTATTTCTTCAGCTTTATTAGAACATCAAATATTTAAAGAAATATAAGCACTGTCCAAATAAAATTTGTATCCATCATAGGGCTTTGTTAACTATGCTGATATTCACTTAAAGACTAAATATTATTTCCATTCCTTATAACATCCTATTTCTTAAAACATCATCTTGGTTTCCTGTTCACTAAGTACTTCCAAGCCACTATCTCAACATTATTTCTCAAGATTTTCCACATCTTACATCGATAAATAACTATCTGCATTTACAAAACACTAAATAAAATTCACTGATAAATTTAAAACAATCTAGCTGTTCCATAAGAAAAGTCTGTCCACTTCATCATTCTGTATGCTTAATCATATATAATCTAATCAGACAATATTTGAATATCCCAAAAATGAAAATTCCAAAAGAACCACATAATTATCTGTTATATTGGATTATATCACTAATAAAAAAAATAATAAAAAATCGTATGCATATTTTCAAATCAATTCTATCTCATAATGTTTTTTAAAATGTTGTATAAAAAATGCGTTTACATTTATAATAAAAAAAACTTTTACACTTCATCCTTACAATTCATAGATGATCTAAAGAAAACAAAAAAAAATATACATTATAAATTATCAATAGCTATTATTATTACCAATAACCTTTATCTAGTCATCGTGTTCAGTAGGCTTCCTTTGTCCACTTGAGCATTGCAGATATAAAAAAAATTCACACCCATACACTTTATATTAAAATATTTTTAGCTAAATTATTAGATTGTTATATTATAAAATTTTAATATTAATAAATTAATGTTTTTATGTTTTTCCTAATCTTATATAAAAATTTAAATTTAAACTAGGTTAACAAAATAAAAAGAATCAAAACTATAATTACATATTTTCTTGACAATAGTTCCTGATAAGTCCAAAATGTTTATTATTTTCTGTAGAGTTTTTAAAAATGTACTTCTCCAAGCGCGTTAAAGTTTAAAATAAAAATAATTATTAATCCATTTAGTAAAATTTATAGAAAATAATCCTTGGTTATAGTATTTAGGATGATAATTATTAAATCATAATATTAATTAATCCCATGAAGCTTCTTAATCTTCTCTACCAATATTCTCTGCATATCTGATGCATCAATCCATCTAATTTAACTTTAAAAATATTCGATAAACTTTTAAGTACTATTTGTATTTCCATGGATCCATTTTTTTATTCATCTATGTGTTCACTTTTTATCTATGTTTCCTTCTTGATACATTTAAACTTTCGTTTGGTATTTTTTATAAATCTCTTTTAAAATAAAACTTCAAGTACTTTTGAACAAATCTTTTCCAAATAAATTTTAAATAATTCGAAGAACGGATATTTTAATATCAAAAATACTTCTATAACATAATCTCCTGGGTTCTTTCTTAAATTTTGCACTCAAAAATATTTTTTTAAAAATGTTACCTTTAGAAAGGATATAACATTTTATTCCTTTGAATATCATATTATATAAACGATTCATAAGACATAATTGTCTTATTACTATTTTTAAAAAATAAATCTTGGATAAACTTATCTAAATAATAATGCTTCTTCAATTTTTTCATTAAGACTCTGTATGATGTCCGAGCTGTGGTTTTTTTATGTACCAAAACAGTTCGGTGAAATATTAATAAAGCTGTATCAATAAATATTCCAAACATTTTTTCAGCATTACAACTTATATCCATTTTATTTCATAGTATATCCATTTTTTATTGCGTAGCTTAGGTTAAACTTTTAGATAAAATATGACTGATAAAGGAACTTTAAAAAATTTAACAAAGCATGTTAAACGAAATTATTAAAATATTTTTTAGTTTAAAATATTAATTATTTTTTGCAAATAAATTATAAGAGAGCGCTAAAATTGACTAAAATAATAATTTTAAATACTATCTCTTTGATAGCTATAATTTACCTTTCTCTTGTTTCAATACATTATTAATCTCCCCCTATACCCTCATGCAATTCATATTTATAGTCTGTAAGAATACCTATTCCTATTGGTTAATTCTTACTTTATCTTGAGAACAAATTTACATATTTTCAATTTATAGCAGAATTATATTTCAAAATCAGAAATTATGATGTAATGAACCCAAAACATTATTTAAAATATCACTTTTAAATAAATTATTATTTTATTAAAACTATTTAAACATTTAAAACAACTTTTAAAATAATTTTAATAACCTATTCCATTTTTTTTAATATTCAATTTATCTTGTTTTTATTTAAATAAAATATTTAATTTTTATTATAACTGTATTCGACTTTATGATACTATTTAAAATATTACATCATTTAAATATGCAATAATGACAGTTAACTTAATATTTATTATTATTTGCTTTTATGATAGGCAATAATTCTATCCAATTCTATAATATAACTTTTAAAATATTTTAAACTTTGTTATTATTTCAAACAAGCGTGTGTGTGAACGTATGTAATATACAAGTCACATGATTAATAACTTTGACAGATGATTTTTTAATCTATTTCTCTGCCTAGATTTATAAAATTGATACACTTATTATATTATATAAAATAATTATAAAAAATTTGGAAGAATAATTTTAAAAATATAGAATTAGATATAATTTTCACCATCATAAAGTTTATTTTTAAAATATACTATATTAATTTTGACTATTAAATATGACTATAAATTTAAGCATAGCATTTACTAAATTATCAGTTTTAAACTATCAAAATCGAATTTATTAAATATACTTTTAATATTTATAGCTGTGTTATTTAATATGGCCAGCTTTTACAACCATATGAAACAATATTTTAAGCTTTACATAACTATTTTTAAATAATTCGCTATAATTTTATATACTACGTATTTGCTTTAGCCTCAAATTGTACTTTAAAGATATAATTGGCAAATTATAATTAATAAATCAAAAGAACATATTCTAAAATTTAAAATTTTTAGTAATTGACAGTTATGAACTATTACTGACCTATAGAAAAGGGCACAATAAATATATATATATATATTTATATATATTGTACCTATATTGATATAGGCCCATATAATTTTATCTAAAATTATATTATTAAAATAATCTTTTGTTAAAAAAACAAACATAAAATTAAATGTTGAAGAGTTTATTCAGTTTGTTTTTGAAAAAGATAAAAATCAAATAGTTTTCTTGCATTAGTTTTGAAATAAAAAGCTACAATTAATTAATCAAAAGGGGGGAGGGGAGTCTTGGTTTGAGAAATTAAACTAAGGGTTATAAAAAAAAGTAAAGATTTTTTATTAGTATTCGTAAATATATAATTTAAAAGGTTAAAACATACAAATCTCTTTTCATTCAAGTTTAATTAAAGAAAAAATAATGTTAAAAATAACATGTGTGCGTATATATGTGCGAGTGTCAACAATAGAATAAATGTTATTATAAATAAATGAAAGTTAAAGAAGATTATCATTAATAAACACGGCAAAGGTTATTATTTGATATAAAACAACGTTTGTGCATGGCTATTGCCAATCTTTCAAAACACGTTTATCAAATGATTATCACTGGAATTCAACAACAGATCTTTGCTGGGAATATTTCGACAACACGTTGCAGATATAAATAGACTTTTTTTTTTATCGGACAAGGGTCAGTTCACAAATTAGTTGAGTGAGTGCAGTTCACAAAGTAATTGAGTAGTGCTGTTCAGAAATTAATTGAGCAGTTAACAAACAAAATGCAATGTTGAGAAGATCTTAGGAATGCACGTTTATCTCCAGTCCAGATGTCTTAGATAACAGCAGATCTGCCCGTGAAATAATGTCAGCTTAACATCTTAGAAAATCTCTGTCAGTATCTAATTGTCTCTGATAGTAATAATCGTGAAAATCAGGAAACTCAGCAAGGAAACGTCCCAGCCTGCTGGTAAGCATTCATAATGGAAATATCCTCACTGAAAGCAGCCACCAAAGAGAACAAAATTCTATGTCTACATTCAAAAGCCTAGGTAAAAACATTTGCTTATTTCGTTTATACTGTAACAGCCATTGCATTGCATTAATTCATACGAATCTTTCAAGAGTCTAATTATATGAACTCTATATCATACATAAATGAACTATTGATGTGTGCGATTAAATTTTAAATACTATGTAGTCTTTTATTATCATTATTATGTGTGTGCATAAGTTATTATGTGCATGATCCTTATATCAATTGTAACGATACATAAATATGTCGTTACATTAATTTAAAATAAAAACTTAAAAGTTCGCAAATAAGAGTAAAAAACTAAACGCTAAAATTAAAAATGTTTGTTATAAGTATATACATTTGCACAGATGCTAAACTTTAAAAATATTTTTTTCATAAACAAAAAAAAAAGTATCTGAACGTATTTTTTTTAATAAAAAAATACCAGATTGAAATATAAAAATATTTTAATAAAAAAATAACGTAAGTTAAAGTAAAAACAGGTATTAATTAATTCCTGTAATCTGTAAATGGAAATGATTGTTTATTAATTATCTAAAAGCTGTGTAATTAAAAAGTCAGATGAAAAGTTAGATAAGAGAAGAAAGAAATTTTAGCTTGACCAATGGAAGCACTAAGCCTTGGCTCGGACCCTAACGAAAGTGATAGACTAGTGATGTTTTGTTCATTGAATGCATGTGGATAATATAAAAAGGGAAATACAGTTTTTTCGGACAGTTCCAGCATTGTGTGTTTGAGAGATGTGGTATGACGCACATACCACACTCTCTATAAAAAAAAAAAATGAAAAGACTGTGATACCTTGAACCAGCTATTACCATCTCCAGAACATTACCTTCCAACGGAGGCGTCGTGGGAATTGAAAGCAGTGGCCTGGACTCTTCTACCATAAGCTATATGAAATGAACAATTGTTAAAATCAATTAAGAACTTTCGTCAAGTTTTACAAATTGATAAACAAGCCAACTGAAATGTTAAAACGGTCTCTTATCTGACTTTTGTAAGTTTTTAAATCAAATTAATAATGTTTAATTTTATATGTTTTCTGATTGATAAACATTTATTTCCATTTTTTTTTCTTATTGTAAAGATTATTTAAATGTATGAAATTTAAGTTGTTTATAGATGCTTGCATGGATTCGTTTGCGGTTAATTATATTTTGGTTTTCATATTTGATCAAAATATATAGACATTCGATAAATAATGATATCTTACGGTGAGTATCTAAAATGTATTTATTCGGATGTCTTTTAAGTTATTGGTGACAACGCAAGTATCTTATGGTGAATACTGTTGGGTTACTTATAAGTTTCCCTCTGCAATTGTCGGTATCAATAATTTTGTATTTTGATCGTTTATGTTTATTTTGAAATGTTTTTGACCGTGGAATCTATGTAATCGATCTATACCCAACATTTTTAAAGAAATCTGTGCGAACGTATTTAAATGTTAAAATTAAGTTGGGCATGAATGGCTATATAGTTTTGTAAAGTTGTATTAAAGGAGGGTATTCTTAGGTTATTCATTTCGTAGTTGAATTGGTTCAAAGGATTGGATATATTTGTGTAATTAGTAGATGTGGTATGAGGTCCGCTACGGGCAGGATTATAGATATATGCCACACACCCTCTGTTTGCCTATAGATGGGTTTGTAAGTCGGCAGAAGACTGCAGTCCATTCCTATGGAGTTTTTTGTTTATTGTTCTACTTGCCAACAGATGTCACATTCCTGTTGGTGGAGAGTCAATGTCTTCTCTATTTCTACTTATTGTTCAGATGTACATTCCTGACAATATAGTATTTTGTGTTGTCGTATCATGCTACATTGAATACATGAATGTATCAGATGGATTGGCACCAATTTGGTTGCAAAATTTGTTGCCTAAGGTTAAATCAGGGAAGAATATTTTCTTTTCAAATGCAGATCTATGTAGTCTATTCATACTTGACTATCTAAATAATAATTAAACTCATTGAAACTTAGTTAAATGTAAAATTAAAAGTTAATATAAAAATCTAAAATGTTAAACTTATTCCTCAAAATTTAAATATTATTTTATATGTGCATAAATAAATATTTTTATATGTTAATTTCTGGCAGTGGCTTTTACTCTTTGATATTTAAGATATAAATTAAGATATAGATTTTTATCTCTGCATCTCCACTGAGCTTAACAGCACGTACCTGCCTACTTTATAAATTTTTCTAGGTTCAAATGCCTAGATGGCGCCCTTGTAGTGCAGATATTGTTTTTGCGGTTAGATTCGATCTTCACTTACATTCCAATTGGTACACAATATTATTAGTCAAAGTAGATAAGTTCCCAGTGTTCTGTTATGAAAATATTCAAGAATATTTAAACTATTTAGAATGTTAATTTAAAATATGCGTGTGGTTCATTAGAAGTATAAAATGTTTAAATTTAGTAAATAAATGTTAGTTAATAAATTATCTTTAAAATTAAACTTTATTTGTAGGTCAATTCTTTTAACAAATTCTTTTATCAATTCTTTTAATCACGAATTAAGTATAATCTATTAGTGATTACAAATAGCTGAGCTAGTCGTGGATTTAGGCATTGAGTTAGTGGCCACTGTTCGAAGTGCATTGTCTATTCTTTTAGTATTCTTTTAGAATAAGCAGCTGGTGCCCATGGTTATACACAAACAAAAAAAAATGCTTTGGACATGGTGTTCAACTCAACAGCCAAGAAGAAGCTATGTCCTGGAAATGTAACGTTAGTTATATACTTTATACTATCGTTTGGGCATACATACTCTCCGAGTATGTTCTTCTCTGCCTAAGAGGCCGGTGTTTCGAATTCACACATTCGAACTCGGTTCAAATGGCTATACCCAACTGTGGGGCTGAATCTAAGAAACAATAGTAACGAAATACTTTGTTTCTTGTTTAAAAATTTTTTATACAAAAGTTAAATTACATATGTAAAAGTGCTTTAATTTTTTTAAAAAAAGAATTGACCGAAAACTTTTTTTTTTTCGAAATGAATAGAGAATTTGACATTTATGCTATCAAATCAGAGACAGTTGATATTTGGGCAGAGCTAAGGCATTAGAACAGATAGTGAAAAGGACCCAAAGGGTGGAGTTAGTGTGAGTTTCCATCTTAGTAAGAAAAAATAAATAAATAAGTCGTATTTAAATTTAGTTTAACATAAGCACTAGTACTTTGAAATTGAAATTTTTGAAAATTGTTCTGAAAGAAAGCCCAATATATTTTAAAAATCCCCAGTTAGTAGAAAAGAAGAAAGAAGAAGTATCTGAGATGCAAATGATGATGAAAATGATGATGAGTATGATGGAAGAAATGCGTCAAGAAATTAAACAAAGTCAACAAGAATTGTGTCAGAAATTTGAGCAAAGCCAACTAGAGCTCAAAGAAAAACTCAAAGCAGAATTGAAGGCAGAAATTAATCAGGTTAAAACAGAAATTAACGAACTCCGAGCAGAAGTAAGAGAAATAAGATGTGAAATTAAAGGAATGAGGGGTGAAATAATAGAGAAAGTAGAGGAGAACCAAGAAAGCAGAGAGTTAGATTTAGTTAAAGAAAGTCAGGAAGTTGAGGTCATGAAAGAAGTAGAAATTGAATTAGAATCAGATAGCATTGTGATAAATAAAGTAGACACAAATGTAGATCAAGAAATAGAAGAAAAACATAAGTTCAAGGTAGTAGATAGTGTAGAAAATTTTTTACAAAAATTTAAAAAGGTTAAAGTAAACGTTCACATTCACTGCAGACATAGATTTAAAACAAAGAGAAAGCGTAGAAAAAAATATTCCCAGATTGAAGTAATTCGGAGTTTGTCTAGGTATAAAGGTTTTCTGAGTTACGAAGTCGAAAACAGAACGGAAAGAGAAAGAGATAAAGCAATAAAATATGAAAGCGGAACTGATAAGAGAGAAAATTTAATTTATATTATAGAATTTGTAGAAAGAAAAAAAGAACCGCTGGATATAGTTTAAGAGTTAGTAAACGGGCAAAATAGTAAAAGAAATAAACAAAAAGGACCGGAAATGGACAATGACCACGAATATGATTATTCTAAAGTAAATAAATCTAATAAATTAAATCTGAAACTTCTATTTAAAACTTAAGACAATAAATTTAAAAATGAATGAATAATAATAAATGAAATGTTGCAAGTAATAATAATAACGTAGGCTTCACAAAATAAAAGATTTTTTTTTCTCCATGCACATATTATTTAAGAAGAAATGCTCGTAAACAAACAGCTCAAATAAAAAAAAGAAAATCAATCAATAAAATCAAGTTAAATAAATGGGTCAAGTTAATGATGTAAAAGTAAAGTAGGTTTAAATAAATGAAAATATAACGGAATTTCTAGAATAAAATTAAGTTAGTCAAATAGATATTTGTATGATAATGAATCGCAATAAAGTAAAACAGTTTTTTTTTCTCGGAGTATACGCACGTTAAAATAGAATAGTTTTGAAAATACACAGGTTAATAAAAGGAAGTAAATAAATGGTTTAAAGTAATCAAGTCCAATAAAATCATATATAATGAAGAGCAATAAAATAAAATAGTTTTCTGAATATACGCACATTAATACATAAATTAAAGTAATGGGTTAAAATAATATTGTAATATAAATAAATATGTAAACTGATGTCCGTGATAGTTTCAAAGTAATATTGTAGCATAAATAAATATGGATAATGTTTGTATGGGTTTAAAATAAGTATCGTAAAACTAAATATTTAAATAATGTTCGTAATGAAATTAAAAATAATATAAATGAAAGTCAATCTAAGTTGTATTAGGAGTGTATAAGGGTTCAAATCTAAAGGGTTGAAGGTAGTATTGAAATAAGCTAGATGAGGATTAAGTTTAAAGTCTCGACTGGATAAATTTTAGTACCCGCAAAGGATTGGCCGGAATCATTCCTCTTTTAAAAAAGCACACTGGCAACAACCAGAGTAAGTCATAAGTCACTTTTCAGGAGAGAATCCCCATATCTTGTACCTCATTTTCCAAAGTGTAAGTCGGAAATGGACAGTTGAAAATTTCTGCCATTGCAGCTGCTTAGTCAAAGTCCGATCAAAAGAATCAGCAATCGTTTTCCAGGGCGTAAGTCGGAAATGGACAGCTGAAATTCCTGCCATTTGCAGCCACCTTTTCTTAGTCAAAGTCCGATCAAGAGAATCGGCAGCTGAAGCTTCATTTATAAAAGATCCCTGTGCCACAAATTTAGTTTGTCCTCATGGTCATTATCCAGGACGAACATTGTAAGCAATGTTACCAGCATAGAAAGAAGAAAAGCATAATTGGAGATTTCCCTTAGCATGGAAAAGGAAAAGATACCAAAAAAGCAAACTTAAAAAGAATAATAAATTAAGATTTAATGTTGTCAGAGATAAAATGGTCAAAAATGACGCATTTTACTCTCAAAAGGAAGGGTGGTGTAATGTACCTATATTGATATAGGCACATATAATTTTATCTAAAATTATATTATTAAAATAATCTTTCGTTAAAGAAAAACATAAAATTAAATGTTGAAGAGTTTATTCAGTTTGTTTTTGAAAAAGATAAAAATGAAATAGTTTTCTAGCGTTAGTTTTGAAATAAAAAGCTACAATTAATTAATCAAAAGGGGGGAGGGGAGTCTTGGTTTGAGAAATTGAACTAAGGGTTATAAATGGAAGTAAAGAGTTTTTATTAGTATTCGTAAAAATATAATTTAAAAGGTTAAAACATACAAATCTCTTTTCATTCAAGTTTAATTAAAGAAAAAATAATGTTAAAACTAATATATGTGCATATATATGTGCAGAAAGGAGTTTGCTATTAACTGAAAGAAGACCCTTTGATTCCTCTTGGAGGCCTTAAAGGAACCGAGCAGGGCAAATTCCTAATGTCCACTCCATACGTTCTTGTCGTTGCAGCTGTTATTACTATGTGATTAATCATATAGTATACGAACATGGATGGGCTGCTCACCAACACGCATTAGCCAGCATGGTGAGTTTATTGGCTTTTTACCTCTGAGTTTAAGATGAAGAAACACCATGGTCTTTCTTCTCAGTGCCTGATAAGGCAGAATGAATGTTTGTGCAAATGATAAATATTTTTCCAATACATATATACAATTATGACAGACAAAAATAAAGCATGGCCCTTATTCCCAGGAGGCTGTAAAGTCACCAACCAAGGCAGCGGTTAGTGGCCGAAGGTGGAGGGTGCTAAGAATCCCATAATTGCAGACCCAGCCTGCCATTTGATGACGACTTTTTATTTAGGTACTTACAACTGCAGATCACTTTCAAGTGAAGAAAGATTGCAAGAATTAGAAGAAGAACTGTCTTATATTAAATGGGACATTATTGGACTTTGTGAAGTTAGAAGAAAAGGAGAAGAAACGATTTAAAAAGTGGACATATACTCTATTATAAAGGCACAAATATTGGAAATACAAGTGGAGTAGGATTCATTATAAATAAAAAGTGGAAGAACAATATTGTGGAGATTGATGGTGTATCAGACAGAGTGGCAAGATTAGTTATACAACTTAATAGCAGATACCAATTGCAGATAATTCAGATTTATGCCCCAACAAGTTCTCATAGTGATGAAGTAGTAGAAGATTTTTATATGGATGTACAAAAGGCTTTTGATCAGAGTAAACAACATTTTAAAATTGTTATGGGAGACTTTAATGCTAGAATTGGTAGACAAATGAAAGGTGAAATTGCTGTAGGTAATTTTGGTTATGGTATTAGAAATGAGAGAGGACATAGACTTGTGGAGTTTGCAGAAAAAAAAACACTTTATATTATGAATTCATTTTTTGAGAAAAATATTAAAAGGAAATGAACATGGAAGCATCCAAATGAAGGTACAGTGGAGTTGGATTATATTTTGACTAACAGAAAATACATATTTTAAGATTGTAATGTTCTTAATAAATTTAACACAGGAAGTGATCTTCGATTAGTAAGGTGTAAGTTACATGTTAATGTAAAACTAGAGAGACAAAAATTATTAAAAAAAACAATATTTATAGTTGATATTCCTAATCTTCAGAAAAATTCTAATGAATTTAAATTAGAACTTACAAATAGGTTTCAAGTGTTAGGAGATTTTGAACATGATTCAGATTTGAATGAAATTAATATGAAAATAGCTGATACACTTTTAAAAACTGCAACAAACATAGCTGGTAGAAAAAAAGCAGCAATTGACTAATAAAATTTCTACTGAGACTAGAGAATTTATGAAGAAAAGAAGGAATATGAAGATATACAAAAATGATGTATTAAAAAGAATTGAATATCTCGAATTTTGTAAAATGGTATGGAAAAAAGTTGAAAATGATATAAGAAAGTATAACTGTGAAATAGCAAGGAAAGCTGTAGAAGAAAATAAAAGTCTCAAAAATGTTAAACAATATTTTGGTATTGGTATGAAATTTATATCTGCAATAAAAAAAAAGATGGAATTATTACTAAAAAGAGAGATGATATCATGAAATTGGTAGAATATTTTTATCAAGAATTATATAGTAATAAAGAACAAGTACCGCCTATATCTATTACATCTTCCGAATTGCCCAGAATTTTAAATGAAGAAGTGAGACATGAAATTAAGTTTATGAAGAAAAAAAAGGCTCCAGGAAACGATGGAATTATAATTGATATATTAAAAGAAGCAGGTGAAGAAATAGAAACAATTTTAGCAAAGTTATATACCAAATGTCTAAATGATAAAGATGTACTGGAAGATTGGAAGAATGCAGTAATAATAATAATATTTAAAAAAAATGATAAAGAAGTTATTAGAAATTACAGACCTATCAGCCTTTTATCAGTTTTATAAAAAAATTTTACCAAGATAATTACAACTCATCTACAGAGAACTTTGGATTTTCAACAACCAAGAGAACAAGCTGGATTTAAAAGTGGTTTTAGTACAATAGATCATATCCATGTATTGAGAGAAGTCATAGAAAGGACAAACGAATATGAGTTGTCATTATGTTTTGGATTTGTAGATTATGAAAAGGCATTCGATTATATACACATTTCTTCAGTGACTAAAGCATTGGATCATCAAGGTATAGATCCAGGATATTGTCATATTTTAAAGAATATTTATAAAAATGCAACAGCAACAATTAGATTACATAATGATACTGGAAAAATCAACATTAAGAATGGTGTAAGACAAGGTGACTCCATATCTCCAAAACTTTACAGCAGTACTGCAAGAAGTATTTTGTGGATTAAAATGGGAAAGTAAAGGAGTGAAAGTAAATGGAGATAAATGGAGAGTATTTAAGTCATTTAGATTTCACAGATTATGTAGTTGTTTTTGCAAATAATGCTTCAGAGCTGCAGGAAATGTTGCAGGAGTTAGCAGATGAAAGTAGAAAAGTAGGAATAAAGATAAATGTTAAAAAGACTAAAATAATGTTTAATCGATTTGCTCAAAATATGAAAATAAAGATTGATTATGAACAATTAGAAGAAGTTAACAGTTACAAATACCTTGGTCAGATTATTATTACAGATGGAAACATAATGGGGGAAATTAACCATAGAATTAAACTTGGCTGGACTGCTTTTGGTAAAAATAACTTGATACTAAAAGGAAATATGCCTATGTGTTTGAAAAGGATGTTTTTTAACAAATGTGTTTTACCAGTTCTTACTTATGGATCTGAGACTTGGACACTTAATAGAAGAGCCATACAGACACTTCAGACCACTCAAAGGAGTATGGAGAGATGTATGTTGGGAGTAACAAGAAGAGATCGAAAACACAATGTATGGGTAAGTCAACAAACAGGTGTTACTGACCTTATTGAAAAAATTAAAAGATTGAAATGGACTTGGGCTGGACATATTGCTAAAAGAGATGATAATAGATTGACAATTGAAATTTTAAACTGGAGTCCAAAAGATTGTAAAAGACCCAGACAGAGGGCACATGTGAGATGGATGGATGAAATAAGAAAGTGTGCAGGGGTGTTGTGGAGAAGAGAAGCTAAAGATCGAAGAAGATGGATTAAACTTGGAAAGACCTTCATCCTGCAGTGGATTTATAATGGTTGATGATGATGATGATGATATGTGCAAGTGTCAACAATAGAATAAATGTTATAAATAAATGTAAGTTAAAGAAGATTATCATTAAAAAACATGGCAGTGGTTATTAATTGATATAAAACGATTGTGCATGTCTATTGCTAATCTTTCAAAACACATTTATCAAATGATTATCACTGGAATTCGACAACAGATCTTTGCCAGGAATATTTTGACAACATGTTGCAGATATAAATAGACTTTTTTTTATCGGACGAGGCTCAGTTCACAAATTAGTTGAGTAAGTGCAGTTCACAGAGTAATTGAGTAGTGCTGTTCAGAAATTAATTGAGCAGTTAACAAACAAAATGCAGTGTTGAGAAGATCTTAGGAACGCACATTTATCTCCAGCCCAGATGTCCTAGAAAAAAGCAGATCTTCCCATGAAATAATGTCAGCTTAACATCTTAGAAAATCTCTGTCAGTATCTAATTGTCTCCAATAGTAATAATCGTGAAAATCAGGAAACTCAGCAAAGAAACGTCCCAGCTGGCTGGTAAGCATTCATAATGGAAATGTCCTCACCGAAAGCAGCCACCAAAGAGAACAAAATTCTATGTCTACATTCAAAAGCCTAGGTAAAAACGTAATAACATTTGCTTATTTTGTGTATACTGTAATAGCCATTGCATTGCATTAATTCGTACGAATCTTTCAAGAGTCTAATTATATGAACTCTATATCATACATAAATGAACTATTGATGTGTGTGATTAGGATTAAATTTCAAATACTTTGTAGTCCTTTATTGTCATTATTATGGGTGTGCATGAATTAATATATGCGTGATCCTTATATCAGTATTATTAGTCAAAGTAGATAAATTCCCAGTGTTCTGTTACAAAAATATTCAAGAATATTTAAACTATTTAGAATGTTAATTTAAAATATGCGTGTGTTTTATTAGAAGTATAAAATGTTTAAATTTAGTAAATAAATGTTAGTTAATAAATTATCTTTAAAATTAAACTTTATTTGTCGGTCAATTCTTTTAACAAATTCTTTTATCAATTCTTTTAATCACTAATTAAGTATAATCTATTAGTGATTACAAATAGCTGAGCTAGTCAAGGATTTAGGCGTTGAGTTTGTGGCCACTGTTCAAAGTGCATTGTCTATTCTTTTAGAATAAGCAGCTGGTGCCTGTGGTTATACACAAACAAAAAAAAGTGCTTTGGTCATGGTGTTCAACTCAACAGCCAAGAAGAAGCTATGTCCTGGAAATGTAATGTTAGTTATATACTTTATAGCTATCATTTGGGCATACATACTCTCCGAGTATGTTCTTCTCTGCCTAAGAGGCCGGTGTTTCGAATTCACACATTCAAACGTGGTTCAATATATATATATGTCTATAAAAATATAACTATAACAGTCACTTAGAAGTACTTTCAACTACCCTTGTAGCTTTTGTCAACTAATAGTTTTAAAATGTCAGCTTTCTCATAATTCAACGATGTCAAGTTTCCCATATATAAATTTTCTACTGATTATTGCTGATGACAGAGTGGAGCAATTGGATAGGGTATTACCTAAATATTTAATACTTAAAAATATAAGGTTTAATTTTGATTCCCATACTAGTACTGTCAGTGGTCAGGTCAAAAACACCATATGTATATATATATAAGTTTATGAAATATATCTATAACCATCACTTAGAAGCACTTTCAACTAACTTTGTAGTTTTTGTCAACTAATACTTTTAAAATGTCAGCTTTCCCATAATTCTATGATGTTAAGTTTCCCATAATTCTGTGATCTTAACATTTGCTGCCTGCCTATTAATTAAATCTTGCTTGTATTTATATATTAGCACTGCCTCCTTAATATTATTTTTATATTATTTAATTAATAGCCAAGCAGTAAATGTTACATAAAATAAAATATAGAATTAACCATCATATTTTTGGTGTTGCTATGCAGTATCAAATATGTATATAACAGAATGGGTTATCACATCACAGAAAAACTAGGATCATCGAATCTTGCATAGTTAGTGAAGGTGGAACTTTCAGGAACAATTTAAAGAAAGCCTAATGGGACACATTGAAAGTTTGAAAGAGCTTTTCACCATGAGGGACAAATAGTTATAGCAAGCCATCATCTAATTCTGACCACCAAGGACTGGTGACATTCTTTGAAAAAACCAGATACTTTCCAAAAATACATAACAGCCCTGTTAAGGCAGTTTTGGAATGAGGAAAGGCAGGAAAAATAAATGTACATTAGAAGAGAAAGGATATGTACACTAACATCAAAGACACCATCCAGATCAGCATCGTGATTTTTTTACAATGATAAAACATGAAGAAGATGTGAGGGGTCATTTCACTTATACCCTATTGGATACTGTAAGCCAGGCATCCTTAGCATCAAAGTCATGGATCCAGAAGCTGCAGAAATATAAAGGAGCATGCATGCAGCTACCAGTGCATCTTATTCATTTGGTCTTGGCAAATGGAAAGAACAATGTGTGAGAATTACCAAGTCTGGCTGGAGATCACATTTTTTAAGGAACTGTTTTTTCATACACCCCTGGTTGTAGCAGGATTAATGTATGATATGGTATTGGGTCTGACTTCTTGACTGAGCACAGTGGAGTTATTGATTATCCAGGAAAGATATGGCATCTGAGGAATGAACCCCTGAGATTCGAAGCAGCAAGTCACCAAGTAACCAAAACAATCAGTTGCTTCATCCAACCAGTAGATCCAGAGATCGTGAGTATCAAGATCAGAGAATCAGCTTTGATAGAGCCGTGAGATCAACTGACACCGAGAACAATATTAGAGGACCACATTGGAGTCATTTCTAATACTCAAGGTAAAATACATTTGTATAGCTACTGAATAAAAGTAAAAGAAGAGTCGCATGTTCAGTCCAAGGTCTACCCTATCCTATTCCATTATCAGGAGGATGTAGAGCAACAAGTTCATCACATGAATGAATGGGACATAATTGAAAGCAGCCTCTCACCATAGAATAATTAGCTGGTGGGAGTTTAAATCAATGGAACTCTGTGACTGTGCCTTGATGCCTACTGGCATAATAATATGACAATCTCTAAAAGGGATGTTCCTCCCCTCCATCCAAGACATTCTTGTCTAACTTGCAGGAAAAAGCTTTTTCTCCACATTAGACCTCATAGCCACTTACTGGCAGATGTTTTTAGATCCATGTGAGAAAAAATACACTGCCTTCAGGAACCAAGAGCAGACCCATGTTTTTAAAAAGTTTCTTTTGGACTTCTCAACAGTCGAGCAGGGTTAATGCGGTGCCTGAAATGAATTCTCTTGGAAGATATGCATAAGCATATGGTCTGCAAAGTGGATGATATCATCATTCCATCCACAGATCTAGCAGAACACATGAATTACTTGACTAAATTTTTTGAAGAATGTGACAGAGAAAATATAACAATCAATCTAGAGAATAGTAAATTTGAAGTTAGAGAAAGCACATTAATAGGCCATGTTATAAATGGGCATGGTGTTGAAGTGCACCCAGAGAAAGTTGAAGCAGTCAAAAGATTTCCAAAACCAACAACCAGGAAACATATCAGGTGCATTATTGGCCTGTGTAATTTTTTATCATAAATTTTACCCTGGGTTTGCTACTAAAACAAGGAACTTAATTGATCTACTCCATAAAGAAAAGAAATGGAAGTAGACAGATGCACATTATCATGACATGGAAATCATAAAAACTAATTTCCTCCAAACTGTCATGCTCTACCATCCTGATTTTAACCACACATTCTATGTCCAAATGGTCAGTAGTAAGAAGGGTTAGAGAGCAGTTCTATTCCAGATCAGTCCAGAAAGACAACATCAAATTTTAAACTTGAGCAGCCAAACTTTAAAAGGAGAGAAACTATGCCACTACAGAGCAAGAAGCCTTTACCATTATTTAGGCATGTCAAAAATTGAAACAGTTCTTTCTAGGATCTGAGAACATCATTGTTATGGACCATAAATGTTTAGAATTTTTGAACAAAAGTTTCTTAACAAATGACTGTTTAATAGGGTGGAGCCTTTTCTTACTAAAATTTCAGTATAAAGTTATATACTGCCCTGACCCAGAAAACATAATTCCAGACATTAAGTCAATATCCTGTACCCATTGAACCAAAAAACCCAGTGGTCTTGATGCAAGCCATATAAATCATGACCATGACCAAAGAGACCACTGTGGACCCAGAATTGGAAAACCTATGATACTGGCAGGAATTGGATCCACAATATGACACGATCATTCACCAATTGAAAGCAAACCAAGCCAACAATGGCATCAAACACTACAGTAAACAGCTCTCACAATACCAAATCATAGATGAGATTTAGCAAATAAACACTAAAAGTAGGGATAATTCTTGGAAAGTATTAACTCCTAGTCTGTTAAGAAATTGGTTAATAATGCACATACATGAAGCCTTGGGACACTATGGACCAAAAAAAATTGAAGTGGCATTAAGGCACCAATTTTACTGACCAGGTATGTACACACAGGTACTATTTACAATGAGAAGGTGTTAAACCTGTGCCCAGGGCAAATTTCCAAACCAATTCTATGCTGGTGCTAGCAAGCCAATCATAGCTACAGCTCTTAGCAAATCAATAGCTATTGACCATTATGGCATTCTGCCTAAGTTTCCAATAACTTTTAGTGACATATGATATCTTCTCAAAATACATACAGGCATATCTGTTAAAAATGGCTGAATTTTCAAAGAATCTATGTAAGTTCTCCAAAATCTGCAATTCCATGATGTAGGGAAACCCACACCATACTATCAGACAATAGATCCACATTCACATTAAACATGTGGAAGACTTGGATCTCCAACTAAGAGCTGAAGACTGACTCACATCTATAAAAAACCTGCAATCCAATCCATGTGAACAAGTCATGTGGAAAATCAATAGACTGTTTTGCATTCACACTATCAATAACCATCAGAGCTGGGTTAGACAAAACTAAAAAAGTGGTGAATTACATCAATCACATTGTGAATGAATCAACTGGCTTTACATCATGATGACTTCATTATGGAGAACCATGCACAAAAATGTTCAAGACACCTTAACAGCATGATGACACCAACATCAATCCATCTCAGGATCAAGAAAATGTCAGACTTCATTTAACATACATGGCTTGGAGATGAATGCAGAGAGGACTTATCCCACACCATCAATTTTAGGAAGGGAATTATGTATGGCTACGAAATGCCAAACCCAACAACACCACAAAAAAGGAATTTAACAAGTTCTTTCCTTTATACCAGGGGCCATATTGCATTGAAAGAAATAGAGATTCTGCTTTCTTACTGAATGGGGTTGATGGGATCAATAAGGACATTCAATGTATGGCAGTTGAAGCAATACATAATTCCAGGTCAAGGAAAAGACAGAGATAGGACCGAATGGGTTATCTATACACAAGATAAATGAAGACTGTTTAATGAAAATAGCTAAAGAATTCGGATGACAATAAGAAAAAAGGGTGGGGAAAAGATTGTAAGATAATTAAATTTCTATTATATGCAGGGTAGCAATAATAAATAAAATGGGATAAGGATAGATTGGGTTAAGGGATCAAAAATAAATAAAGGAATAGGTGGACAATTATCATATGCAAAAATAATTAAAATAAAATTGTTTTTCATAACATATGATATATATATTTTTCAGCTTTTACAAAATGTTAGCAGGGAAATTTAAGAAAGTGATAGTCATTCAGATTTTTGTTACACATACATGTCCTCACTTTAAATGAGGTTGTTCTTTTGCCACAGAAACATCAAGTAAAAAAATTTTTTTATTGTTTTTTGTTTGTTTATTATAAGTCAGGGAAAATGAAGCAGTCAACCTGTTACTCCAATCGAGCTTCAAGCCAACTCAAAATCTCCAACCACCAAACCATATTCAAACTCCATCCATATGCATATATACTTATTTATTATGACATTTTTTGCTTAACTATTAAAATAATAACTGATGTATATATATATACCCTAATGTAACTACTTTTAATAAATAAATATTTGATTTGATTTTAATTTGTTTACATGTGTAATGGATGTGTACATATTATAGGTGAGGGAAGATTATTTTTAAAACACATAAATAAAAAGTATTATATTAATGTATATTTTACAAGTTATATGTATAATTTGTTATTTTTTAGTAATGGTGGTTATAAAGGCTGACACAATCTTGCAAGAATATTCATGAATGTAATTAAAGCAATTTACTGGAAATGCATTAGTCTTTCTAAAACATATGATAATTTTATAAAATAATGTAAAAATATGTTAGTGGAAATTTTATCCACTTCAAGTTAGTTTTAAAGTCTTAGATCATATTCTAAAACAAGCATTCCAGAAATTCTAGCAGGGTTGCATTGTCTTTAATACTTACTTGAACAAAAAAGTGTATCCGATCAGCAATTTCCAGGTCTGCTAAGTGCATAAAGTGACTCAGGTCTAGAAACTAAAGTGTATTCCAAAATAAACAGAAAATAGTATAAATACTGCTAGATTTGAATCCCAAAGGAAACTCATAATCATTAAACAGTAATTGTAAAGATAATCCATGCTTGTCATTATAATACTTTACTATGTTATGAGTAGTGGAAATTTTTACTTTTCTCTCCATTCAACATGTTCATTTCCACATTCATTGGTCAGGATCCTGTTACCTGTGACCTTTATTATGCTTAAAGACTGAATAATAAAATGTTACCTGCTTGGCTGACCAAGTCTAAGTAGATCTAGTTCACCAATTCCGATGGACAGTGAATCACCAAGGATTGCTACTGATTACAAAAGTAAAGAACTCTAGCCACCAGCTAATGTGTATATTTTTATGTTCAGCCTTCCATAATAAATTATCTTAAACTTTGTCTGTACTTTAAAATGATATAATTCTATTAACTGGTCCTTGAACCAGAAATTTGATATTTTATTAAAATAATTTGTAATATACTTATCTGATATTAGCAGGTATATAACTCTATAAAACTTCCTTTAATTTCTTTTACCATTGAGCCTTTATTAAATAAATGTAATGGTTTTTTTTCCTTTTCATGTGGCAATAATATTTTATAACTTTCATTATTGTGTTTTATATATTTAAATATGCCAATAATTTCTCAACTTCATCAGTTACTTGTTTTCTTTTCATTTTATTTGTTCCTTTCTTTGCTTTGTGAGGTGACTTGATTAACTTTAGTTAAAACAGGTCATATCATTTTTGTCTTAGCGAACACTTGTGAATTTGGGGAAAACAAATTAATTATCTCATAATGTTTTTGTAGAAAAACAGAGTAGAAATCTGTTTTTCTAAGAAATGTTTTTTTTTTAAATTTTATTTAAATAATAAACACTAACTTTAAGAATTCAAATTTGTTATATTATATTAGGTGTTTATTTCAAAATTAATAACCACGTTGTTTCTATATATATATCATTATTTTTATTATAATATAAAGCACTTATAACAGTTATTGTAGTCATTAACGTTGTAAGGAGTATATATATAAATTAAAGTGATGTGGGAGGGGAGTCTTTATTCCAGTGGTTTATGTGTTTTCATAATAAGTTTAAATAATTTATTACAGTTTAGTAATTATATCACACCATTATGTAGGTAGTAATTAATTAAATATTCCTTTAAATTTATATATGTTCTTTCAAGCATTGCATGCATACAGGCCTCATCATTCATTTATACATATTTGTGCTTCACTATACCCAGGCATATCAAAGAACTGAACCCATCTCATATCTCCAAGTCCAAGAACCAGGTTCTTAAGCCCCCTGGGGATTTATTTGATCACTTAAGCTGGATTTATATAAGGGCACTCTGGGAAAAGCCCAGCCCATTAAATGAACAGCTGACCCTTTTTCATCTCGTGAACTGATTCTGCAAAAGTTTGCAGACATATATCGGTCTATTTTTTCAATGAATTCTTGGATACACCTGCATGGATCTGTATCTGTATCACATAACTATGCCACCATCCACTCACTACCTGTTGTTATATTTCCAAATAAAACCTATGAATATTCATAAGTTGTAATGTTATAATTCTACTAACCAGAGTCATTTTTATATTCATTAATAGATTCATGTGTGCGATTTTTTGCAACCCAATTATATATATGTTAAGAACTATTCCACACACGTTTCTCACTCAGTATAAAGACAGAGTAGTGATTTATTCCTGTAAAGTGTATTTTCATCATAAAATCAATTATTCTATCTGCTTGGTTAAGTGCTACATTTTGTTCTTTTTGGGGGTGTTTTGGTATATCTCAAAGATATTTACTCATAATGTTAAATCAACTATGTTTGTCAGTATATTTATTAATTATTGGCATACAAACTAGCGACAATCAAATAAAGTAGTCAATCAAATCTGTCATTATTTATGTTATAAACAAATTTCGTGTGATTTACCTGTTATCATGTAAATGTCAATTAAATCAAATTATATGTACATCAAGAGACAAATGATGATCAATGAAATACTATAAACCAAGTATTTACGCATATTTTATATTAATTAATAAATCTTATATATGTCATAACTTACAGAATCATTGTTTCTTTTATTTAAAATATTAATATTTAATTATTGAATTATGCTTGCTCTGACTAGATGATCTCCAGCTAATCTTATAGATATAATTAATATGAAAGGTCATACTTTTTAAATGGGTCAAACTTATATATATATATATTATACTAATATGGTCCATTATATGATTTCTAATTAGTCTTTTTGTGTTATTGCTTTGTGATGCTAGCAAAGAGAGCAAAACTACATCAGTATTATTGGGATTGTTGCTCATCAGTTGGTAAAGAAATATAGGCAAATAGGGAAAAGTTCATGAATGTTCCTGACTTTTGTATCTTGCACATGATAGGGCTTGAGGTACTTTTGCCTTGATGATAGATGTTGTTTTGTGAACAGATAAAACCAACTGGTACAATAACTACCACTATATATAAATATATATATATTATTTACTTAAAAATGATATGTAAGTAGAGAGATTTTAACTCAGGATTTTTCATTGTATTGATACTTCACTTCATCTCCAACAAATGATAGAAATTCAATGAAATGGATGGTTGAATACTTGGAAGAGTGAAAAACCTGTCTATTAAAGTTTGAAGAATTTCCATTTTAATACAAACCAAACACTGATTGTACATATTAATGTGTGGTGGTTTGGCATGATATATATATATATATTGTAACGATATATAAATATGTCGTTACATTAATTTAAAATAAAAACTTAAAAGTTCGCAAATAAAAGTAAAAAACTAAACGCTAAAATTAAAATGTTTGTTAAACGTATATACATTCGCACAGATGCCAAACTTTAAAAATATTTTTTTTTTAAAAAAACAAATAAGTATTTGAATGTACTTTTTTATAAAAAAAAAAGTACAAGACTTAAAAATAAAAACAGGTATTAATTAATTCTTGTAATCTGTAAATGGAAATGATTGTTTATAAAATGTTTGAAAAGCAAGCTAGCCTTGGGCTCTTGTATAATTAAAATGATCTGATGAAAGATAGATAAGAAAATAAAGAGAAATTCGCTTGACCAATGGAAGCACTAAGCCTTGGCTCGGACCCTAATGAAAGTGATGGATTAGTGAAGTTTTGTTGATTGAATCCGTGTGGATAATATAAAAAGGGAAATACAGTTTTTTCTGACAGTTTCAGCATTTTGTGTTTGAGAGATGTGGTAGGACGCACATACCACACTCTCTATTTAAAAAAAAAATGAAAAGACTGTGATACCTTGAACCAGCTATTCCCATCTCCAGAACATTATCTTCCAATGGAGGCATCGTGGGAATTAAAAGCAGAAACCTGGACTCTTCTACCGTGAGCTATGAACTTTACAAATTAACAACAACAAAAAAAAGTAATTAAGAACTTTCGTCATTGTTTTTTTTAAAGATTCGGCTAATTTAAATTTTAAAATGAACTCTTATTTGATTTTCAAATTAATAATTGATTGTTTAAATTTATATAGTTAAGTTTTGCTAAAATCATTTCCATTTTATTATTTTTATTTGTAGTAATATTTATTGTAGAAATTATTAAATGCATTACATTTAAGTTGGGTATAGATGCTGCATAGATTCATTAGCGGTTGATTATGTTGTGGTTTACACAGTTGATTAGAATATATAGGTCAACGATGTCACTGCGGTGTCTTATGATGAACACCAAACGGTCTTTTGTATTCCCTCAGCAATTGACGTTATCGATTGACTTTGTATTTTGATCGGTTTTGTTTAATTTGGAATGTTTTTGACCATGGAATCTATGCAGCTGATCTATACTCGACATTATAAAACAAATTGTATAAAAATAATCTGTGCGAACGTATTTAAATGTTAAATTTAAGTCGAGAATGAATGGCTATATAGTTTTGTAAAGTTATATTAAGGGAGGGTAATCTTAGGTTATTCATTTCGTAGTTGAATTGGTTCAATGGATTGGATATATTTGTGTAATTGTAGATCTAGTATGAGATCCGCTATGGGCAGGATTATATATATACGCCACACACCTTCTGTTTGCCTATGGATGGGTTTGTAAGATGGCAAAGGACCGCAGTCCATTCCTATGGAGTTTTAGGTTTATTGTTCTACTCGCCAACAGATGTAGCATTCCTGGTTTGTCTTAGAGACAATTTTTTCTCTAATTCTACTTGCTGTTCAGATGTACATTCCTGACAGTATAGTATTTTGTGTTGTTGTATTTTCATGCTACATTGAATACATAAATGTATCAGATGGATTGGTGCCAGTTTGATTGTGAAATTTGTTGCCTAAGGTTAAATCAGGGAAGAATATTTTCTTTTCAAATGCAGATCTATGTAGTCTATTCATACTCAACTATCTAAATAAAATATTAAAGTCATGGAAACTTAGTTAAATGTAAAATTAAAAGTTAATATAAAATCTAAAATGTTAAACTTATTCCTCAAATTAACATGATTTTATAGGTGCATAAATAAATATTTTTACATGTTAATTTCTGGCAGTGCCTTTTATTTATTTATATTTAAGATATAAATTAAGATATAGATTTTTATCTCTGTGCCTCCACTGAGCTAGTGACTTGGGCTAACGCCTCCACTGAGCTAGTGACTTGGGCTAACGATCTGAATATTTAAATAAAGTGGAATCTTAACAGCACGTATCTGCCTACTCTATAAATTTTTCTAGGTTTAAATGCCTAGATGGCAGCCTGTAGAGCAGATATCGTAGTTTGCGGTTAGATTCGATCTTCACTTTCATTTCGATCGTTATAATATATATATATTGTATAATGGTCAGATTTGTCTATCTTGCTAACACACTGCAGAATTTAAATCCCAAACATGATACTGAACACTCTAGGAGGGGTTGCCTTCTAGATATCCTAGATTCAAATCTGAATTTAAATTCCACAGCCCACTTACATGATAATGCATCTAATGCTACTAATAATATAACATTTTACCAGTGCCTGGTGGTCAGGGAGAAACAAAGAGACTCAATACTACACTATAAGCTTGGGTTGCTGACCAATGTCTACGGATGGTACAAAAAAAATGTATAAAAGATATAGACCAAGACAGTGATATGAATTAATAAAATAAAAAATTAAAAGTTAGATTTAAAAGATTTATTAAAATATCAATATATATAATACACCCACTGTCTGCATATGTTAGACAGCGATGTTTACTAAGATTGTATTTAAAACAATATTAATGACCATTTACATTTATGGGTGGTTAATGCATTCTCTATATTTCAGGCTAATATAATATGATAATGTGCCTAAAAGTTTCTGATGATATGTGAGGCACTTTGAGTAAATCAGAAATAGTTGAATAAATGTTAAATATAATACTTCATGAATTTGAGAATAGAACGGACTAATACTTGTTAAGCTAGAAGGTGGAGATGTGATTAAGGCATTTATATTTATAGAAATAAATTATATTGGGAGGTCAGTGGTGCTAGTGAGGAGTTTCTGTAAAGGAAATTATATTGGGAAATCTGTGGTGCTAGTGAGGAGTTTGTAAAGGATGAAAAGTGTGATATGTTTAAACCACTGGAACTTTGAAAATAGATAATTATATAAAAATGAAGAAAATACTGGAAGGTGTCTTGCTCTAAATCCATAGGAAATGGTGCCAACAGTAGCCAAAGTTTGGACTCATCCAAATCTTAGTGACTGGCTGACGAGTGTGTAGAATTCCCAGGTGTGACAATTTGAGTACACACTCTGCCTGGGAATCACAGAATGTGAAAGGGAAATGGTCTTAGCCATTTAAAGCCCTTAGGAAAAGCAAAGCAATCTCAGACACCCAATACACCTACTAGACACACTCGAATAAAGTATACATTTTAAAATGATTCATTTAGCTGAAGAAAATGCGTAATCAATTTCCGAAATATTTATTTTAAGAAAGTCTACCCATTCTCGACCTCAAAATTATAAGCTTGGAAATTCAGCAGAACAATAAAACATTTTTAAATTGGGAGAATGCATGATAGTGGAGTTTTAAAAGAAAATATAAGTTAATTATGCAATCATGCATTTGTTAAATATTTACTCATTTACCTCACACATGTTCTCATATTATGTTAAAAGCCAATAAACATGTGGATTTTAACTGTACAATTATTATATATTTGAATAAGAGTAAGATAGCCCTTGAATGAGCAATTCAATGAGATAATAAAATGGAACAAAATGTATAATTTAAAATGCCTTAACAGTGGTGTCTTGACTTAAATGAAAGAGAATAATTTACTTGGCCCATGAGTATACTGGCATACCATCATAATAAAAAAAACAGATTAAAATACAAATTTTAATATTAACCCAAGTATAGAGATAGAAACATTAATTAAATTACAGCACTTAAAGAAAGAAGACAGAATTACCAGGTAAAGTAAAATAAAAAACAATTGAATTGGCTATAGCTTCGTAATAGGAAGATACAATCAGATGAGCTCTTGGGTTAATTTTGGTATACCTCATAAACAGTAGCATTTGATAGTAATTTCAGGTGGAAACTTTCCAACTTGATTGTAGCAGTGCTCATAAAGTTTGGCAGCAAATTTTGGTTATAGTTCACATTTTAGCAGTCATGACAGTTTTAGGGCTTCTTACATGAAGGCATCAGATGGCATTGATGTACAGTGGATGGCCATTCCTGAAAGGAAAATAGCCATCTTGCCAGCTCTATTTTGTCATTATAAGATGGCAATTTTAAAGGCTGGATGTTTCAGAGAATTTAAATACAATATTTTAGAAGACTACAAAGTCTATTTGAAGATGAAAACTCGGCTTCAAATATTTAAATTTGCACGCTACTAGCAAATTAATAATAATAAAATACTCAGGATAAATCAGAAAGCTCAGAAAATTATAGTCAGAATAAAATAAAAAACTCAGAATCAGTTAGAATGAATTAGAAAAATCAGAATGACTAGAACAAAAGAAAACCCTTTTATATATATTGGAAGTATACAATAGAACTGCACTGGAGCATAACAAAAATACCAAAATTTGATATCTTTTCAAGCTGCAATAAAATCCATCCAAATGTCCAAAGGAATTCAACAAAATTTTAATTAATTTTCCATTTTTAACTCTCCTGTAGATATTTGGGTTAAAACTTTGATTTAATAAAAAAAACTTTTGCTAATAAAAAATATCTTAAGTGGATATCTGCTGTATTTCGAAATAAGCTCATAGAGAATTTTAATTAAGCTATTGTTTCTTACCAACCTTAATTTATTTTAAACAGAAAATATGCGGTGTGATTTTAAAATCTAAAAACAAAATTATTTTACTTTTATTTTTCAATGTTTAAATCTATTTATGGGACGAATATAATTTTATTTTAAATCAAAACAGATATTACAATGTAATATCTTTTATAAATAAATTTAAACAGAAATAACTTTAAACAACAAATTATTATTTTACTTAATGTTTTGAAAATAAATATATCACAGTGTGTGTGCAATTACAACCTATATAACCTACTTTTTAAATAAATATCTTTTACATGTACATACACATAGTTTACAATATTTATTTATACTGGGAATTAAAATACAAATATATATAATATCAGCATTGTAATCATGATTTAAAATTGGGCTGGATTTTCAGCATATAAGCACATAGCAGACACACTATGATACACTGGGGTTTAAACTAAGGTATGAGGGCAGCAAAGAGGTGAGAAAAAATGAAATGAAGATCTGCAAAGCAGATCTTACTGTTTCACATTCCCTCAATGATGGAACAAAAAAATGTAAAAAAAAGATTTTACAATAGGTGTCCACCAATGAAGTCTCCATAAATTTTTTTTTACAAGATAACCTATATAACATA
Organism: Epiperipatus broadwayi; assembly: GCA_028023455.1. NCBI lineage: Eukaryota > Metazoa > Onychophora > Udeonychophora > Euonychophora > Peripatidae > Epiperipatus > Epiperipatus broadwayi. The sequence goes on from JAQFVV010012927.1 coordinate 266,652, forward strand.
CATTACATAAATAATATGGTGGAACAAAATTTACTTATATACCTGGATCATATATTAAATAAGGTGATTTACCTTCTAGTGAATATATTTCTCTATTCTCCTTTTACAATTAACTCATCTATCACTTTTACACTGATAGTCTGAAATTCAGATCTGAAATCTGATCTCTTTTTCATTTGTTCTTTTAATGTGTCTATTTCTTCTTTTTTTTATTATCATACTTATAATCCTGGGTCTGGTGGGTGATTGGAAAGGGGTTTAAAACTGCTGGCCATTAATAACAGTAGCCTTAAGTTGTCAGAATTCTTTGCCTTATCTGGTGGCTCCTTGGCCCATGGGCTGAATTCCAGTGCTGTCAATAATTTTACTATATCTTTAACATCATCTGGTTGAAATATTCTTTATAAATAAAGTTGAGGATTTTCTTTAACTTCTTTAAATATGTCTACATTACTAAGCTTAGTTAGCTGGGTTTGAGGTCCTATGTCTGGTGTATCATGTGGTTAAAATACTCTTTGTACATAAAGTTGGGGATTTTCTTTATCTTTTTTAAATACATCTATATTCCTAAGCATGGTTATCTGGATTTGAGGTCCTATGTCTGGTGTATCATTTGGTTGAAATACACCTTTTAAATAAAGTTGGGGAATTTCTTTAACTTCTTTAAATACATCTACATTACTAAGCTGGGTTTGAGGTCCTATGTCTGGTGTATCATTTGGTTGAAATGAATTTGGGGATTTTTTTTAACTTCTTCAAATTTTTCTATATTGCTAAGCTTGGTTAGCTGGGATTGATATGAAAGGTCAGGTGTATCATTTGTTCATTTGCTGAGTCATTGGACTCCACTTTCTGGTTCTGGGGTTCCTCTGTCAATATTCCTGAGTTCAGGTCTTTTTTCTCTTTTCTTGGTTCCTTGACCTTTTGACTGTTTGTTGTGTAGCATTTTTCAAATGCAAGTTGGAGGGCTTTCTGTTCCTCTCTCACTTTTCCTAACTCCTGGATGATCAGTCTGATAAAATTTCTACCTTCTTCATCTTGTGTTCGGGTTTCCTCTTCCCACTTTCTTGCTCTTTCTTCACTTTTTCTAAAAAATTCTTCCAGATGTCTTAGATTAAAAACTCTCTTGCTTGTTTGCTGGGCATGTTTTATGACTGTTGGTGGAGATTCTGGAAATCCAGATGTGTCCAGATCCATGTCCTTGGACAATTATCATGATCGTGGCTTATGTTTTGCTATTTGTAGATACTGTTAATGATAAAAAAATTTTGATACTTATGTTTTATGGCTACAACTTATTATTATATATATTTCTTATATTATCTAAAATTTTATCTCTGTTCTAAACGATGGCTATTTTATTTTTTATTTTTATCTCTCTTGATATTAGATTTGATTTCAAAATTTTATAATAACTAATCGGCTATCTCCCTCTCAGTCTTTTTTGCCTACTTGCTGCTTTATTCGAACACTATTACCGAAACTGTCTTTTTATTACTGCAAAAAATTTAATGTTTAAAATCTCCTGCTGAGTGAACCAAACTATCAATATATATAGGGAAAATTTTTTTTAACCACTACCTGCCAAATTATTTTGCTGCTAACATATATATTTTAGAAGCAGAAAAAATTTATTTATATGTAAATATTCGCTAGATACGGGTATATTTATTTTTGCTCACTCTTATTTAAGTTTAACATACATATATATTTACAGTATAATTATATTGATACGATTCACATCTCATTATTTGGTCTAAGAAAAATTATACACGTTTGAAAAAAAACAAATATTCATACAAAAGAACTCAGCCTGATGACAAAATTTACTTTAGAAGTAACTCCATTTAATGAAGTTACCTCCGGGTGCCATGCCATCAGTTTAAAATATCCATAGACTGTTAGCTTCCCAAAATAAAAATTAATTACCTATTCCATTTAACTACGGCAATTTATTATAACATTCGAGTTTTGATTTATTACATTTTTATTTATCATTATTAAATTCCATACGATAGCCTGTTATATCTAGGTCATTACCATACAAAATTATTTTATGATTCCTTGCACTTTACGCCGATAAAACTATTTTTGAGAGTAAAAATACAAGATTTGAAATATACATAGATTGTCACAATGTTACATTTAGGACAATATTCAAAATTTTACACTATACATACATATCGTGATTTAAGTGAATAACTAAAATACAAATGGCTCGTATCACACTATATCAAGTTTGAATTATATAATAACATTTAGATTATACAATATACGTAATTAAATACCCGAGTCAAACAAAATATATGAAAATACATATGCAATATATACAACATTATTTATAATATAGAGTTTAAAAATAATATATATATATATATTAAAATATAAGGGATGTGGGTGTTTAAATAATTGAGACCCCATGTTTGGGCAAGCCATGGACCTGAAAAAAAAATACTATGTAACGGTAAGATTCGTCTATCTCGCTAACACACTGCAGAATTTAAATCCCAAACATAAAACAGAACACTCTAGGATGGGTTGCCTTCTAAATATTCTAGGTTCAAATTTAAATCTAAATTGCACAGTGCCACCTATATGATAACACATCTGATGCTACTAATAATATAACTTTTTACTGGTGCCTGGTGGTCAGGGAGAAACAAAGAGACTATACTACACTATAAGCTTGGGTTTGCTGACTAATGTCTCTGGATGGTACAAAAGAAATGTATAAAAGATATAGACTGAGACAGTGATATGGATCAAGAAAGTAAATGACCTAGTTTTTAACAAATATTTTCTGATTCTGACTATTCTAATTGATTCTGATGTTTCTAATTCATTCTGTTTCATTTTGACTATTCATTCAGTAGTTGATTTTCTGATTATTGTAATTGATTCAGCATTTTGATTTCTGATCATTCTGTTCATTGTGATTTCTGACTATTCATTCAGCATTTTGATTCTGATTATTCTAATTGGTTCTGATCATTATGATTTTTTAGTCATTCTGATTTTATTCTGATTATAATTTTCTGAGCTTTTTGATTTATCCTGAGTATTTTATTATTATTAGTTTGCTAGTAGCCTGCAAATTTAAATATTTGAAGCCAAGTTTTCATCTTCAAATAGATTTGACTGTCTTCTAAAATATTGCATTTAAAGTTCTCTGAAATCCCAGGATGATTGAGTAGAACTGGCAAGAGGGCTATTTTCGTTTCAGAAATGGCCATCTCCTGCACATTAATGCCATCTTGTGCCTTCACATAAGAAGCCCTGAAGACTGTCACTGCTGCTAAAGTGTGAACTGTAACCAGAATTTGCTGCCAAGCCTTATGTGCTGCTACAATCAAGTTGGAAAAAGTCTCCACCTGAAATTACCTGCAAATGCCTACTTCTGATGAGGGAACCCCAAAATTAACCCAAGAGCTGTTTTGATCATCTTCCTATTACTAAGATATAGCTAATTCAATTGTTTTCTATTTTGCCTTACCTTATAATTCTGTTTTATTTCTTTAAATGCTGTAATTTGATTAGTATGTTTCTATCTCTATACTTGGGTTAATATTTTGTATTTTAATCTGTTTGGTGTTTATTATGATGGTGTGCCAGAATAGCCATTGTCCGAGTGAATTACTCCCATTTATTTAAATCAAGACTCCACCATTAAGGCGTTTTACATTATAAATTTTATCCCATTTTATTATCTCATTGAATCGCTCTTTCGAAGGCTATCTTACTATTTTTCAAATATTTAATAATTTTGCTGTTAGAACTCCATATGGTTATTGGTTTTAACATAATGAGAATATGTGCAAGGTAAATGAGTAAATATTTAATAAGTGCATGATTGCATAATTAATGTATGCTTTCTTTTAAAACCCCACAATCATGCATTCTTGCACTTTAAAATGTTTTACTGTTTTGCTGAATTTCCAAGCTTATAATGTTGAGGTCGAGAATGGATGGATTTTCTTGAATAAATATTTGGGGAATTGATTAGGTGCTTTCTCAAACTACATGAAGCCACTTAAAATATTTTGTATACTTATTTGACTGTTGCTAGTAGGTTTATTTGGTATCTGAGATCGGTTTGCTCCTCATAAACACTTTAAATGGCTAAGACCATTTCCCCTTCACTTTCTGCAGTTCCCAGGCAGAATGTGTACTCAAATTGTCACACCTGGGAATTCTACACAGTCATCAACCAATTGCTAAGATTTGGATAAGTCCAGAATTCAGCTGCCTTTGACAGCACTTCCTATGGATTTAGGGCAAGATGCCTTCTGTATTTTCTTCATTTTTTATATAATTATTTATTTGAAAAGTTCCAGTGGTTTAAACATATCACATCCTCCATCCTTTATAGAAACTCCTCACTAGCACCACCAACCTTCCAATATAATTGAATTATTGCTATAAATATAAATGCCTTAATCACATCCCCACCTTATGGCTTAACAAGCATTAGTCCATTCTATTCTTGAATTCAAGAAGTATTATATTTAACTTAAATGTTGCCAAATATTTTAGTCAACTATTTTTGATTTACTCAAAGCACCTCACATATCTTCACAAACTCTTAGGCACATTATCATAATATTATATTAGCCCAAGATATAGAGAATGAATTAACCACCCATAAATTTAATTATTGTTTTAAATACAATCTTAGAAAACATTGCTGTCTAACATATGCAGACAGTGGGCATATTATATATATTTTGATATTTTAATAAATCTTTTAATCTACTACTTTTTATTTTCTTGATCCATATTACTGTCTTGGTCTATATCTTTTATACATTTCTTTTGTACCATCCATAGACATTAGTCAGCAAACCCACACTTATAGTGTAGTATAGTCTCTTTGTTTCTCCCTGACAACCAGACACTGGTAAAAGGCTATATTATTAGTAGCATCAAATGCATTATCACATAGGTGGCACTGTGGAAGTTAGATTTAGATTCGAACCTAAAATATCTAGAAGACAACCCCTCCTAGAGTGTTCAGTTTCATATTTGTTTAAATTCTGCAGTGTGTTAGTGAGATAGGCGAATCTGACTATCATAGTTTAAATGTGATAGATAAGTTAAGTATAAAAGGAGAATAGAGAAACATATTCGCTAGAAGGTAAATCACTTTATTTAATATATGATCTGGTTATATAAGTAAATTTCATTCCACCATTTTATTTATGAATTGTAAGTTATATGGGTTATCTTGTAAAAAAATTTTTTTATGGAGACTTCATTGGTGGATACCGGTTGTAAATTTTTTTTTTTACATTTTTTTGTTCCATCACTGAGGGAATGTGAAACAGTAAGATCTGCTTTGCAGATCTTTGTTTCACTATTTCTCACCTCTTTTTCGCCCTTATACCTTAGTATAAACTTCAGTGCATCATAGTGTGCCCGCAATGCGCTTATATGCTGTAAATCCCACCCAATTTTAAACCATGAGTACAACACTCATGTTATATATATTTGTATTTTAATTCCCAGTATAAATAAATATTATAAACTGTGTATATATATATATATATATATTGTAACCTTCTGGTTGGCACCAGAAATATTAATTATAATTATGTAACACTGTATCAGTAACATCTGATGTCATCTTATTATAAAAAAAATGAAATAACTTGAAATTGTTAAAAAAAATTATTAATGACCTGAAACCATGCTTAAAAGCACTTCTTATAGATGTAATTTTAAAACTTTTTAAGTGTTTAATATCTTACTTTAGTGTATAATTAATGGTAAAAAGAGGGGTAGCTTGTCACAAAAGTAGTCAGTCTGCTTTGAGTTAACTTTAATTTATTTTATTGGTCTGCAGAACAGTATTAAGATTTGTTTAGATAATTCTCTAGTTTATTTGCTTATATTTTAATCAAGAGTGTAAATAGTGAAATATGTTTAACTCATCATCATTAAAACTGTCATTTTAGTCATATCAGTTTAGGACCTGTTGTACCTTATTTGTAAATATTCATGTATGTCTGTGACATTTTTCAACTTTATTTTTCATTCACGTACTTCATTAAACCATCAAATATCATGTCTTATATCCAAATATCTAATTTTACAACTAATAGTTTAAAAAACCACCTTAATTATATTTTAAATGGATTAATGGATTACTGGACTGATGAATTATTAAACAACAATTATACTATAAAATATTTTATTTGTTAAAATAATATTCAATTTTTAGTTCAATTTAATATTTTTTTTTATTTGACAGACAAAATGATTTTTTTCTCTTCTTTCTTGCTTTTTCAAGACAAGAAAGTTTCTTGCATAAAATTCTAATTAAAATTTTCAGTACAGTTGGTCGAGCAATTCTGTGTCTAGAGACCTTTGAATTTTCAAATGACTTTGGATTATTGGAAGAATAGATGCTTGGGTAATGTTCTGGGATTTATAAAAGGGGCTGATTAAATTTCAAAAGGGCTGCTGACTAAATTTTCTACTACTGATTGAACTCCAATTCACTTTCTGAACAAAGTATTAATAGTATAATTTTTTGTTATAAGCTGTTTCTTCCAAGACACAAATCTGAAATTGAAAAGTATTATTGGTTTCTGAATATGAGAATGTAAAATGACCGTAATGAGGTATATCAATCTTTGCTCTTAATTAACTGTTTAAATTCTCAAATCATTATTTAAAATACGTATGTGCATCTACACTATAAATTATTTAAATTTAATTACTAATATAGTAAAAGGAATGGAAATGTGTACTTGTATTTTAAAATTGTTTTATTTAAACCTTAATCATAATTTTAAAGAAGTAAGAAGAATGCCTGTGTATATTTGAAGATTATTTTCATTAAAATTTAATGCTAAGATTAATGGAACAGCTGAAGCATGTGAATTCTTTTATTATTTTGGAAAATGTGCAAACTATTATATTAGACTTATCAGGAACTGTTAGTATTAAATTTTGCTAGCTATAAAAAAATAGTGAGGCAGGAGGATATGCGTATAAATAATTTATTTTATTAGTTATTGTTGAGTCACTTGCCTTACTATTAATATTCAAAAAGAAGAACAAATGTGTAATTTAATGAATTGTTTAATTATTTCTCTCCAAATACTCTGAGGAATGAACTTATATAAAATAGTATAAAATGAAATAGACTTTCTTTTAGTAATTGTTGTCCTCACGTACAGTGGGATTACCTTATTTAAACTATTATCAACAAACTTACAGGAATTGAAGTGAACTTTATAAGTTAACTAGTTATATGTTTAATGAATGGCCTATGATAACATAAAACAAATGCTGAAATATACCTCATGAATGAAATAACAAATTATTGTCTTACCTATGTTGTAAGAAATTGTCTATTGTTTAATTAATGAAGAATTCTCAGATAGAATGTTAACAGTGGTTTCATTAGCTTTGCTAAGAACACTGAATACTGCTATTATGAATCCAAAATAATATTATTTGTCTTCCTGCAGAAATGTGTTCATCAATATTTATAACATTTATTAGTATCAATATTTTGCACATGAACCAGAGATGTCATTTACAAGCCGTAAATAATTTTTTTATTTTTCAACTTAGAAGAAAAAAGAACTTTAGTGATTATTATTATTTGGTATTTAGCAGATAGAGTTTAAAAGGTTGTTTTATGATTCATATTATTATATTATTATTGTTTTCTTTCAGAACATCTTATTAAAAGTATAATATGGAATAATATTATACAAGCTATTTTTTTAATTTTAGTATAATTTTTATTGTGTGCTAGTGTTTCTATCATGCATTTTAGAGATAGAAACATCCATTTAATGTTGAAGGGGTGAATAGCTCTTTTGAAAAGAAGTTCATTATACAAAATTTTATGGTTTATCTTTGTGTTTTCAATAGATTATAAAATAATTATTTTCAATAATTATTTGACTCAGAATTTAAAGATTTGTCATTTATCTTAAACCAAATTTTTATTTTAATTTTTGTGCTACTGCAAATGCACTATAAAAATTATTTTTTCTTACCTTGCTAATTGAAATTACTTTGCCTAGTTTCTCTGACCATAATTAGTATATTTCCAAGTTTAAAATATTTTACTTATCAGATATGAAATATTTATTCATTATTGCTTTTACAGTTATTAATTGATATTTTTACAGTAGTTCTTTACCTACTGAGATTTAATATTGTCTGTGTGTTATTATGCTTATATATGCATGTCTATTACTAAATCCATCTACAATGTTTGAATTGAAAGTAAAAATGATTTAAGGCCATCGTTTTCAGATGGTGAGAATGTCCCAATTGAATTAAAAGATTAGAAATGTATTTAAGTATGAATTTATTGTTCTTTATTGTGCTTGGATAAAAAAGTATTAGTGGCAATGTAGAATGAAGTTAGTTATGTTGTATAATATCTTATGGGATTGTAAAATCTCTCCCCTTTTAGTTACTTGAATATTTGACATGGGTAGATTACATAGTATATTGTATGGGATAGAGTATACTCTCTCTTTCTTTATCGAAGTATTTGTTAGGAATAGATTGAGTCCTCCAGTTTTGATAGTTGTATTTTATGAATTTGAGTATAAGAAGCCAAGTATTTTATCTCCATTATTTTTGGTGATGAAAATTTTTTCACACCAGTTCATTTTAAGTCTCATAAGTTAGACTTGTGAGTTATTGTAGTTATTTATATGATTAGAATTGTAAAAATCTTTTATGCCCTTGTGCCTTATGGAATGTTTTCATCTGTTACTCATAGCCAAGTGCAAGACAATTTGTTGATAAAAAAAGAAAATAGAAGCAGAATTGATTTTTCTCACAATACAGCTGAAGTAGAATTAGTGTTAAAGCTTGGTTGGCCATTGTCTTCATCCATATTATGATTTTATTACAAGTTCATAAGTAAACTGATTGGATTGATTAATGTTAATTATTTTATGACTGATAGCATAATTCAGACACATGCATAAAGAATTAATTTAAAAGATATGGAACAATCCATCATTAATGCATAACTTTAATTATTATTTCAAATGTTATATGAATCATTTACATTTCATATTATCAACTTTCATAATATTCGATCATCATTTGAGTGAGCAAGAAAAAAAAGACAAAGTATAGTTAATAGAATTATTTATTTCAATTTTGCAAAGAGAAAATATAGTTGAACAGCGATTGAAGGAGTACAAACTAATGGTTAAAAGAGAAAAAACAGATGTGTCTACCATAGCAGATCATGTATGTACTAATGACCATATGCTCAAGTGGGAAAATACAAAGATGTTGGATAAAGAGGAAAAAATGCATAGAAGAAAATTTAAGGAAGGTGCTCATATGACAATGGTAAATAATCCTATAAGTGAACCCGGTGTGGCAATACACAATGTATGGAAGCCTCTAATTAACCTTGTCTTAGGAAAAATAATAATAATAATAATAATTAGAAGAAAAAAAATTGGAGGACTCAGGAGGATTTGAATCAACCCTCATATATATATATATCAAATTTCTACTATATGTTACCTTTTACAGAATAGCTCAGTTGGTAGCGAGTTTGCCTTAAATTCAATATTCAAGAGTCTAAAGGTGCGAGTTCAACTTCTAAGCGAATATTGTCACTGTGCATATAGGCCAGCAACACCTGAAGAAGAGTGGAGAATAATACTACTCAAAATGTTGTGTAATTACTAACCTGTATTGTATTGTCTATTTGTGTGTTATTACTAACAAGTTAATGTATTTGGAAAGTTTAAATAAAGTATAAAATTTTTGATACATTTAGCATTCACTCATAAATGATGGAAACAGTTCAACATATCACATCTTATAATATACCATCATTACACATTTTTCAGACATATATAGAATTATTTATTTCAATTTTGCAAAGTACAAAGTACAGTTAATTAATAGAATTATTTATTTCAATTTTGCAAAGACAAAGTATAGTTAATTAATAGAATTATTTATTTCAATTTTGCAAAGTATAGTTTGATCTTATTCTTATTCTATACTTATTCTTTGATTCAAACCCCTTTTATTTTAATTAATGTGCATTTGAAGTAAAATGTCAAGAATTTTAATTTCATCCTATAATTTAGTGTAAATATTTAACATTATGCTATTTCTCATAGACCTATCAACTTAATTGATAGCTAAAGAGTGTTGAAAACAAGATGCCAAATGTAAAGCAAATTTTGTATTTTATTGTTTGAAGTGTAGGATTATATTGTTTCAGTACCATATGTTTATCAGAATTGATTGATAACTAAAACAATTTTGCAAGAAAAATGTAAAGAGTTTAGTTTTGTGCATTATTTAGTACTAAAAATATAATGCCTTGATAGCTGGGATGTGTTAGAACAGAAGATAAAATGTTATCTTAGGTTATCTGTTCTCATGTAAACTTTTCCATTATTGATGTTAAATACACTTAGAACCTGTACTGGCACAAATTAAAAACAAACTAAATGTTTGCTTAACTATTTGGAAATAAATGTTTTATTATTCAAAGTTATGTTCAGAATTCTTTTTTGACATACATTCGAATTTTGTTTCCACACATGCACACACTTTTACTTATCCAAAATGATATGATTGCACTTTTCATTTAATTTAATGATGAACATGTCCAGATATGATGATGTTAATTTCCTTGATCCAAACACTCTTAAATGTTGATTATTGGATGATTCTCTAGAAACTTTACCATTTACTTATTATTTAGATGATGTGTGGGAATCAAGATGTACCCTATTTCCTTCATTATCTAACTACCATTATTTTGTTAAGATATTGCTTAATTTACATCATTACTTTTATAATAGTAAATAGTAGTTGTTGGGAAGTATAGATTTAAAATTAAGCTATGCAATAAATTAATTCCCTGAGATATTCAATTATTAATTCAGATTAAATATTAATTTAGTTAACTAGTTTAGATTATTATATAATTAAAAGTTCAGTAATGTTAGGTTTATTTTATATTCAGTTCCAACTTGCTATACAGTATAGTTACTAAACATTACATTCCCATTTATTAATTTAATTATCTAATATAGTAGAGGTTGTTCAATGCATGTGGATGATGAGAGGAGGTGAAATATATACTATAACTTGTTAATTTAGATGGTAGAATTTTACCAATTTAATTTTTATTTATTTTAAAATTTAATAGATGTTTTGTTCCTATTAATTATAATGTTTCCTCCCACATGTAATATACATTTTACACCTTATAGACCTCTGTGGCCCCAACTGATCTAAACTAAGGTAAAACTTCATTTAAAAGCCTCATTAATAATTTTAAGGGAAAATTAGATCAATAATTTATTTTGATTCATAGAATTGGCGCCCCTGGGTATTTGTGGTTAGGAAAGGTAGGAGAGGTGTTGGTGATCGGATGAAAGATTTTATTTTCACATATACTGACCACAAGGGCGCCACTAAATCAAAAATTTGGAACTAGACATTTATTTAAAAGGTGGACAGTATATATGTAACTAAAGGTGAAGGTCTAAATTCAAGGAAAAGCAAGAGATCTTTAACATTGTTTAGACATTTGAAAAATAAATGCACTAAGACAAACATCAGCCAAATTAAGTTTAAACACATTTTAAAATTTTATTTAAGAAAAATACCAGGACAATAGGATAAAGAAATATGAATTCATTGTATTTATTTGCAGGAACAAAGATTTACCAGTAGCAACATTTAATACGGTTTGTATTAACTTTGTGAAAAACAATGTAATATCTTAAGCTATTTTCAAGAAATAATTTAACATTATTATATTTGTAAATTAATATTTAGGGAAGTTGAAAGTCTGAGTTCAAACACTGTAATTATTACATATAGAAGTGCAAGTAAAAAAAAGCTCGTATTGTAGAAAAACGCCAGATTTCAATTTATGATTTATTACATTTAAAGAATAAAATTTCTATTCTTCTTGTGTTAATATTAAAATAATTCTTGATAATGAAGCCACTACAATTAGCATTGTTCAAACTAGCAAATATATTTATTTTTTAGGCATTGAAATGTGAAGTATGCCATAATTATTGTTAGAGGGTAAAGAAGAGTATAAAAATTGTATTAATATTTGTAATTATAGACATACTAAGAAATTTGCTTGCTATAAATATGTAATAAGGAATATAATGATATTACTTCTAATATCAACAGTTATAATATGATAATGGTTTTATTTTTTAAATATGTCTTTAAATGTAATGTTAAATAAATAGAGTTTTGTGTTTATTTTTTTTAAATAATAGTATGATTATGAATGACGTCAGTGATTACATTACATTTATTTCTTAGTATATAAATTAGTTGCTAACTTAATTTTTTTCTGTAGAGAATGGAATTTAATAAGGGCATCTAAATTCATTGGTGTCATAAAGTGGCAATTATATATTTGTCAATATTCCAGGTTAGTTTTGGAAACGATACAAATTTTAAAATTGTGTTACCATGTGGGGAATACTGATGTAAATAAAAATTAAAATGCATGAAAATGTTTTTTTGTTAGAAACTTTTGCATGTGATAAAGGTACCTTTAAACCAATCGGCACTTTTTGAATAATGATTAATGAATTTTATAGAAATGGGATTATAAAATATATGACGTATGAAGAGTAATACTGATAAAGATAATTAATCTGTAGTTTTTTTATATTTAATAAAAGATGAAAAATACAAAAATTAAATGTTTATTAACGATATTAATACCAAAATTTTAATTCTTGAATGATCGTAAAAATAAACACTTTTACATAACAAAGTTTATGTATATTATTACAAAGATGTACTATAAGGTTAGTAAACAAAAAAAAACTGTAGAGGGAGTGGACAATATGTAATGTGGTTAAAAGGTTACTTGTACTTTATATTTAAGCATCATAGATATAAAATTTAAATCTTGCATTATAAGTAGTTTTATTTATAATACTAAAATTAGAAATTAAAATAATATTTCAAGCACATATATATATTTAAACATTTACATGTTTATAATTATGGGAAAGATAATGAAATGTGATCAGAGAAGTTTTGAATTGATAAAATTGTTAAATATATAGCTAATTTCATGTGGTTATTTCATAATGTAAAAGAAAGTAAAGAATCAAATTAAAATTTGTCTAAGTAAAAAGAAATCTTGTGAACTCAATGCCTTAAATATATTTATATTAAAATATATATTTGTGTAAATTTAAAAGACGGCTAATCTAATAGTGATGATAAGTGTGAATATTTGGCGGATATATATTGACCAGGATACTTTATCCACTTCAAAGTTTTCATCACATAATTTAAATTGCTTTCGTATTTTTTTAAGTTTTTAAAAGTTATGTCAAAATTTTATATTTTATTATAAGTATATGACATAATGCACATATTTATTTATTTTAAAATTTTTAGTGATTTTTATTTGCAATAGATTTTAGTTTTAAAATGTATTTTTAACCGTTTTTTTAATCCATTTGTAAACACTTTCTAATTAAAAGTATTTTTTAATCCTTTTAAGAAAGCTTTTAATTTTTAAAAAGTTTTAATTACATTTCAGAACATACCCTGGCACCTCTCTGAAGAGTACCAAAGCACAAAACCATGGTCAGGGGTTTGGGGGGTTCCTGATAGAGTGCTGGCTCTGGCTAAACATTCATCACAAAACTTGTTGAGGAATTGGCAATCCTCATTGTTTATAACTTACAAGCTTAAGAGATAAGGTCATGTGATCTATGACTCTTAGTTTGACTATTTATATTCTCTGTCTTAAGACTTATGCAAAGTTATTTTGCTAAGACTACTAATATAAGCTATGGCTAAATAGCTATCAGCCCCATATAGCTATTTGAGTTGAATAGCTGGGTTTGAAGACAGGTTGATGTCTGAAAATTTCAGATTTTCCACTCAATAGATAACTTTTAGATAAATACTGGGTTGGTATTTTTAGATCTAGTGTCTGATCCTACCCTGGCACCTCTCTAAGGAGTGCCAAAGCACACAGCCATGGTCACGGATTTGGGGGGTTTGTGACAAAGATGTTTTAAGTGCTGGCTTTGGCTAAGCATTTATCACAAAGCCTGTTGAGGAATTGGCAATCTTCATTGTTTATAACTTACAAGCTTAAGAGATAGGGTCCTGTGATATATGACTATTATTTTGACTATTTATAGTCTCTGCCTTAAGTCTTATGCAATGTTTTATTGCTACAACTACTAATATATGGTTTGGCTGAAGATCTATCAGCTCCATATAGCTATTTGAGTTGGATAGCTAGGTTTGAAGTCATGTAGATATCTGAAAATTTCAGATTTTCCACTCAATAGATAACTTTTAGATATGTGCTTGGGTTTGTATTTTTAGATCTATGGTCTGAACCTACCCTGGCACCTCTCCAAGGAGTGCCAAAGCAGGAAAGCATTGTCAGGGGTTTGGGGGGAAAGGTTCCTGATAGAGATATTTTAAGTGCTGGCTCTGGCTAAGCATTTATCACAAAGCTTGTTGAGGAATTGGCAATCCTCATTGTTTATCTTAACTGGACATTTGTTAAAAAAGTTTTGTTCAAAAATTCTAAACATTTATTGTCTGTAACGATGATGTTCTCAGACCCTAGAAAGAACTGTCTAAATTATTGCCATGCCCAAATGATGGTGAAGGATTCTTCTTCTGTAGTAGTGTAGTTTATCTCAGCATCTTTTAATGTTTGGCTGCTAAGGTTTAAAACTCAATGTTGTCCTTCTGGACCAATCTGGAATAGAACTGCTCCCAAACCCTTTTTACTAGTGCCCATTTGGACATACAATGTGCTGTTAAAGACAGGATGGTGGAGCATGACAGTTTGGAGGAAATTAGTTTTTGAGATTTTCATGTCATGATCATGTGCATCTGTCCACTTCCATTTCTTGTCTTTATGGAATAGATCAATTAAGTCCCTTGTTTCAGTAGCAAACCTGGGGTAAAATTTATGATAATAATTACCCAAGCCACTAAAGAACCTAATCTGTTTCCTGATTGTTGGTTTTGGGAATCTCTCAATTGCTTCAACTTTCTCTGGGTGCAGTTTAATACCATGCTCATTTATAACAGGCCTATTAATTTGATTTGTCTAACTGCAAATTGACTTTTTTCTAGGTTGATTGTTATATTAACCCTGTGACACGACAACTTTCTTTCTTCCCCTACTAACTGAATTTTAGTTATTAGAATCGTCGTTGAGGGTGCCACCAAGGATTTCTCTCTTGGAACCTGGTCACGTAACTTTACATAAACCTGGTCTTTATTTATTTTTGAATGACGATTCACTGATTATAAACTGTGATTATAATCTCCCGGGGTTTTCCTTTAAGAACACTAACTAATTATTATAAATAATTCAAGAATTCAAGAATACGTTGGACAAAAAAAAAACTTTTAATTTCTTTTACTACTATTTATTATTAATAACCTTATAATTATATCCGATCCAGAAAGAACTGACTTACAATTTCTGATTTTCCCTCTGTTTACTTTCTAATTATGCTTCCCAAATATTTACCATAGATTTACTCGCGCCTACACTAATACTGCGAATTCTAGCAGACGTGTATATAAGACGACTTATAGTATTTTTAATCTTTCCTGAAGTTTATTTTTAAACTCCACTTTCTTTGGTAAATAAATAAATTGCAAAAATCTTACAATGAACGTACAAGTGTCTTTCGTTTTCTTATACTTTCAATTCTTTCCTTATTTTCTACTAACAAACGAGTAACGCCCCAAGGTTCTCTGTTACTTGGCGACACACTTTTATACCCCCACCCTGTTGTTACTCTCTAGATCGAATAGATATTAAATAATTTAAAATACAGTTATTCCAATATTTCATAAAAAATATTGAACGAAAATTAACATTAATAGATTACAATATTAAACAAATTTATTTCCCCCCTCTATTGTTGAAACATTCGTAATAAACATAATAAATGAAAATTAAATTAAAGATAAAGTTCTATTACGCTTTTAACTAGAGTTCTCATTAATGAAAAAGTTTATAATTACCCTGATCGATCAGAGCGGAGTGGCCTGATTTTCATAGGTTTTACATTCCATTGGTCATGCCTTTGTCCTTGTATATGCGAATTCCATGAGTGTTCCTTTGGTTGTCTGGCTAGCAATATCCGTTTCTTCCATTCCATAACTCTCTGGATAGCTTCATTCAGATGGAGTGGCAGTCAATTCTCCAAAGGGGAAGGTTGTGATAACTTTAGCCGCTATACATTTGACAAGAGTCCGCAAAATTAAATTTCAATAATAATAATTTTTATTGTTCGAAACACAGCTGCTTTCTTTATTGTCCTTGCTGGTCTCTAAAGTCCAGTCAACTGATCTCTCTAAAAGCGATCTTATCTCCACTCTTTCTTATCTTTTTTTTTAATTAGTGTAATAGCAATTACTAACCAAATATTTTTACTTTGTGAAGGTTTCAACAATAGAGTATAATTACTACCAAGAATCTAATTTTGTTTTCTTTTCCCCACCCTTTTATCTCGAATTTTTCTCCCTTTTAATTAAACACTTTTAACATTTTTTTTTTTTAATAAATTATATTCAATTTTATTTGTTTATTTCAAAATAAAAGTTCAAAATTTTTACCCTTTCCATTAAATCAAAACCATTTGTTAATTAATTTTTTTATTTATTTTACAAACTATTTAACTTCAAAAATATTTATGACAAATTATAAATATGTGAGCTTATATATATATGAGCTGACTTAAAATATCAGCTCAACCCTGTCATATTTTTGGGAAAATGTATTCAAGTAATTCATGTGTTCTGCAAAATCTGTAAATGCAATGATAATATCATCCACATATCAGACCATATGCTTCTGCATATCTTCCAAGAAGCTTCATTTCAGGCACCTCATTAACCCTGCTTGAGTGTTGATGAGTCCAAAAGGAACTCTTTGAAAGACATGGGTCTGCTCTTGGTACCCGAAGGCAGTGTATTTCCTGTTGCACGGATCTATGACCATGTGCTAGTAAGTGGCTGTGAGGTCTAACGTGAAGAAAAAGATTTTTCCTGTGAGTTAGACAAAATTATCTTGAATGAAGGGTGGGACAACTCTTTCAGGGATTGTCTATTATTAAACCAGTGGACATTAAGGCACAGTTGCAGAGTTCCATTTTTTTAAACTACCACCAGCAGATTATTGTATGGTGAGACTTCTTTCAATTATGTCCCACTTAATCTTGTGATGAATTTGTTGCTCTATCTCATTTTGATATTGAAATGGGATAGGGTAGATCCTGAACTGAACATGCAACTGTTCTTTTACTTTATTTAGTGGGTATTCACACATACTTTCCCTGGGGTATTGAAAAATGACTCCAATGTGGTTCTCTAATATTGTTCTGTATCAGTTGATCACTTGGCTCTATCAATGTTGATTCTGTGATGTTGATACTGATGATTTCTGGATCTACTGGTTGGATAAAGCAACTGATTGTCATGTTACTTGGTGAACTTTCTGTTTTGAATCTCATAGGTTCATTTTTTATATGGCATATCTTCCCTGCATAATCAATAACCACACTGTGCTGAGTCAAGAAGTCAGACCTTAATATCATATCATAGATTAATCCTGGTACAACAAGGAAGGTATGACCAAACATTTCTTTAGAAAACTTGATCTCCAGCTAGACTTGGTAATTTTCACATTGTTCTTTTTCCATTTGTCAAGACCAAATGAATAAAGCACATTGGTAGCTGAATGCATGCCCCTTTATGGTTCTGAAGCTTTTGGATCCATGACTTTGATGCTAAAGATGCCTGGATTCCAGTATCCAATAGGGTATAAGTGACATGACACCTCACACCCATTTTAAAGGTTAGAGATATGCTGGCTTTCTTTCTACTGAGTTGTCTTTTTCATGTATGATCATTGTAAGCAGGTCACAATGTTGAACTGGATGGTGTCCTTGATGTTAGTGTACATATCCCTTTTACCCTGATGTATACTTATCCTCCCTGTCTTTCCTTGTTGCAATAATGTCTTAACAGGGCTATTATTCCAGGAAAGTATCTGTTTTCTTTTGTAAAAAACATCACCAGTCCTTGGTGGTCTGCAATAGGTCATGGCTTTATAACTATTCGTCCCTCATCATCAGATGGGTAAAAAAAGAAAAGTTCTTTCAAACATTCAATGTACACCATCTGGCTTTCTTTAAATTCTTCCTGAAAGATTTCCACCAGCACTAACTATGCAAGATTTGATGCTCCCAGGTTTTCTGTGATATGATAACTCATTTTGTTATATACATATTTGATTTTGCAGAACACCACCAAAAATATGATGATTAATTCTGATTTTATTCTATGGAACATTTGTTGCTTGGCTATTAATTAAATAATATTAAAAGAAAAATTAAGGAGGCAATGTTAATATATAAATACAAGCAAGATTTAACTAATAGGCAAGCAGAAAATGTTAAGATCTTAGAAATATGGAAACTTGACATCATGTAATTATGGTAAAGCTTAAATTTTAAAAGTATTAGCTGACAAAAACTACAAGGATAGTTAAAAGTGCTTCTAAGTGATGGTTATAGATATTTTTTATAAACTTTTAAACATACATATATATATATATTGTACATATGTGAAACTTCACTTGGCTCCAACAGGTGACAAAGTGGATATTAGCTTAACTTTTTCCTTGTAATTTTCTATTTTTTTTTTTAAAAAAAAACTAATGATAAAAATAAAAGTTAATTAGTAAGGAATAGAATAGGATAATCTTATGTGGTATTGGAATAATTATTAAATGTTTGTAGGATCATGTGTAAAGATTTCAATATATGTTAATTGGTTTAATAAAAAAAATGTAAGACAGTAAGTTGACTTAAAGGAAAATATCAGGAATGGTCTTAAAGTAATAAATAGTATTAAATTGACTTAAAAATAATGTTTAGTTTAAGTTAGCTTTTAAACTGCTAAAAAATTATTTCAAATATAATATTCAGTGGTATTTTTATTTTTGTAGTTTTAAATTAAGTTATAATTAGCTAGTAGAGTTCATATTTGTAAGTCATTGAAAAGACACTTGACTATAAGAATCAATAATAATTTAATTGTAATATTTATTTTAAAACAAATGAATGAATAAAAATTGTTAAAATTAAATATTTATAAATTTTGATAAATAAAACTAGTGGTAATTTTTATATTTGTTTTATTTAATTTTATGTAATATTTTATTTTAAAGTGTTGCATAAAATAGTTAATAATTAACTTTTGTTAGAAACTGTTAATGACCATGTGAGTTTATATAATTAAATGTATTATGTCAGTAGTCAATTTCATAAATGATCTGTCAAAAAGTGTTCAAGTTAAAAATAAAACTTGATTGGTTTTAAAAGAAGTTTTATGATTGGGAAGAGTAATAATAAAATTATCAGACATATATAGTGGTTCAGTAGTTAATAGAGGTATTCCTGCATATCCTGATCTTCAATTTTTAAAAAAAGAAAAAAAAGTTGTAATTTTTTTTAAAAGTTATTATTTTGTTAAAAGTCAAGTATGTTTAAAAGAATATTTTAAATTGTTCTACAAGTATAAATAACTGCTAAGCTAAATGATAACATTTTTTGACATTCAACTGTCAGTCAAACTTTTGAAACCATAGTAACAAAAATGTTTAAAGGAAATTATGCATTTCTTATCGTATTAATGTATTATTTCATGTCTTTTTGGAAACTAAAATTAAGATACAAACCATTAGTATTTATTTATATGACTAAACACAATATTGTACTGAACCATTTTAGTTGGAAGATGCTCAGTATTTATACAATTAAGTTAAAATATAAGCAAACATAATTGAAAGATATTATAGTGAATTGTATTAGTTTTAAAATGCCTCAATCTATTTGTGATAAAATTATTTAAAGTTGTAATTAATTCTGACTTTTATTCCTGATACTTGATATTGACTTTAAATTATTATCATGTTTTTAAAAGAAATGTACTGTGCTAAACTTAGGAAGAATAAATTGTATCTGCAAAGCATTAGTATAATATTATTGATTTTTGCATTGTGTTAAACTACAAAGTATTGAATACAAGATATTAATTATCTTATTCCAAAAACGATTGGATGCAATATTATAGACTGCCATTAATTAAGGATGAATTTTCAAATGATAGTATAACTGAAAAGTTTATTGCTTATACCTTGACCTGAAATAAAAAGTTTATTTAGCTAATTGAAAAACAGATGAAAATGTGAACTTTAAAAATAAATAAGTCCTGTCTTATGCTAAGCAATGGGAAGTGAAAGTTATTTGGAAATAAAAATTTCAAAATGCTATATGAGAAATAATCTAAAAGTTATTTATTTTTTTAAAAAAAGGAAGAAATGCATTCTTTTAAAAGAAAAACGAAATTAAAAATCAGAAAGCTATATTATTATGAATTTAAACCCGGGATGCTATAAAAATATTATCAGCTGAAGAATTTTGTTTTTCCAAGGCCGGCCTATTTTATTATTTTAATGTTTTAATATTTACTATATCTTTAAGGGAATGAATTAATGTTTTGGAAGAACTATTTTAAACAGGTTTGATTTTTATTAGCAACCATTGCCATGTTTATGAACATTTTGACTAAAAGCTTTGAATACCATCAAACAAATTATCCTTAGTAAATTATCTACTTATCTAGAATGGAAAGCCAGTACATAGCTGAAACTATGAACTTAAGTTACTGTATTTTTTTATTAGTATTATTATTGTTGTTTGTATTTTATTGGTTTTAAAAAAAATAAAGAAACCAGATAAATATTTATGCTATATAATTTGTTTTAAAAACATGTATAACATTATTGGCATAAATATACCAGGTAAACTAATGTAATAATTTTAATGAGTTATAGAATAGATTAATATTCTGCTATTGTCAGGTAAATTATATGCTATTATTTATATTTATTAGGCATATTACAAATTATGTTTATTTGATAATTTCATTCCCAGAGATTTAAATATCACAATCTTATCTTATTATATGTGGATGTGTCACTCAGTCTTATTCTAATTCAGCTAAAGAGGTTTATCAGAGAGTTTCCATTCATTTGTTTTATGAATACTACATGATTAATAACTGCAAATATTTTTTTTATATGCATTGAGAATCAATATTCTCATGTTTAAATTTGCAATCTTCTATAGTCCACTAATCACAATATTTAGTATTTAATCTTTGATTATGTGTGCATTGTGCCTTTACCAAGAATTTATATGCATTTAATTTTAAAGTATTTTGATAGTGGTCGATTGACTCAAGTTTTGCTTTGTTGGTTCTTACATTAGATATGTGTGGTTATTTTAAATTTCTTAGTGATAATTTAGTTTATTCATGTGAAGTTTATATCTTGTCATTAGTTAGTATGTGTTAGCCTCATATAATTAGGCTTTGTTAACTATTTTCAGTATGTTTCGTGGAGGAGACAATGTCCTCCATTTTTATTGTAATGCTTTTCCATGAATTGATAGTGCTTGTGCCCATAGTGAGTTATTGTATGACTTATAGTTGCATTTTTCTAGTGATGATTATCACATTTATTAGCATTGGAATTCCATGAGAGAGGATCATGCTTTCTTGGTGTGTCTTTCTTTCATTGATGCACTGTAGACAAGGCACAGGCATCTATTTTCTGTCTCAAAGTTAGGCTTATTTGAAAGCCACCACATTAGTATCCAGCTCTGTGGAGCATATATGTTCTTATACTTTGGCCTATCATTCATGATGAATTAATGCTAAATTCCACCACAGTAGGTGATGATGCATTTTGTTTTAGATTTGTTATGACAAGATATGTTTGTTTGAGGAACATTGTTTCTTTAGGTAGTGGTAGCTATTTTAAGCCTCATAGGTATATCAATGTATGAATTGTGTTGCTATGATAGTTTTATCATGCACAAGCCAACCAACAATAATCTGTTTATTTTAAGTATGTTAAATTATGCATATGGTATGAGTTGCAATTCACACATACTAATTTTAATGTCATCCAGATTTTCATCGCTGGATTTGTATGTTTTTAGGTCTTCAATTTTAACACACACTCAGGGTAATATTTTGTGGACAAATTTTATTTTAAAAGTATATAAATGACCTCTGATGAATGAGTGGGCCATATATCTAAATTAATTTAAAGATGGCTAAAAGATTTGCTTAAATCATATTACTAGCTATAATATTAGTAATGTCAGTATAACTGGTGATAATATTTTTAAATATATCCTAAGTATGCTTATTCCAGCTTAGTGTTTGTTAACCTCAGGGTTATAATTTTAAGCTACTTATATGTTATTCTGATTGTTAGATAACACTACCATATTATTAATATGCTAATGATTATAATAAAGAAATAGGATTGATATTATTATTAGACTGTTTATTTTAATTTAAGTTTTAAAAATTTGAAATCTCCATTTTAAAAGATTAGCATTTGGTGTTAAATAGCCTTTATTTGCTATTATAGGTATTCATTATTTAGTATTTTGCTTATTAAAACAAACCATTTAAAAGAATCTAGGATAGGTATTCAGTTATTGAAGCTAACGAAATTGTTCATATTATTTTTATTTTATTTTGTAAGCCAAAATAAAATTTTAAATAAAGTCAAAATATTTGTAATAAAAGATTCCAGCGCCATGTTGGGAATGCTTGTGGTAAAATTGATTGTAAATATTTTCTTTTTATTATTTCAAAAGTTTTGTTTCTGTTTGCTTTGTTTTTGTATGAAATATTATTGTCTTGAGATTTACAGTTTATAAAATTTTTCAATTTAGAAGTTCACAAACATATGATAAAGTTTATAAAATATATTTGATACTGGTTTGAAGTATAAAACCATGCCAATTTAAGTGATTCTCAGATTGAATCACAGTAACAGATAATTACATTGTATCACATACTTAATTAAATGCTAATATAATAATTGATTTTGGAATTATCATTATATCTTCTTAGACTAAATATATGAAATATAAACATGTTGAAAATTAATGCCTCAGATTATTTATTATTATTATAAAAGCTGCACATTATCTGACATCAGCTGCACATTGTTTATTGTCATCTTATGGTTAAAAGTTATAGTCCATCTGCATTTGAGGTCTTAAGTGAGTTGTCTATGAGTATGGGGAAAGCATAAAAAGTACCCTTGCCCTTTCCCTTGGTCGAGTAATATCTTGGGTAATAGGCCATTAGTATTCTAAATTTACATTGGTTCATTAAAATTATTTAATATTAATTTGATTATTGTTCCAAGTTTGAACCATGAGTAGTTATTTTATGGTCAGCCCAAGATATCACTTACTTGTTTAGTCATTATGGCAATTGCAATTCTTTAGTAGACAACTTAATTTAATGTTAGTTTTGCACAAGAGTTTTAGTTTTTAAAAGACCCCTGAGATTGCTTGCTCTTGTTGACTTATTAGTTTTACATTTAATGTGATACTCTTTCCAATCAAAGTATCATTTATTCTTCTTCAGAGAGTATGATTTGATGGTAGGCTGATTCCAATAACTATTAGCTAATGATTTTAAAATTTGTCTTTGTATTGCGTACTGATAAATCATTAACATGCCATGATAGTTATAATTATCTTAGTATTGGATTTGGTCTCTATCCAATTATACATCTCTGGATCATCATCTCTTCATTTAAATTTATTGTAACCCCACTGAGCCAAGTCCTCAAGAGTCCCTTCTTCACCTCTCTCTATTCACTCTTTTCATCTTCTCTCTTCATCAATTCTCCTTTTCTCTTTTTTCCTCCTCTTCATCTCTCTTCTCCTACTCATCATCTCTCTTTTCTCTCTCTGACTCTCATAATCATCATTTCTTTTCCCATTTCTATTCCCTTTTATTTATTTCTATCTTCATGTCCTCTCTTTTTCTATTATGTTACAATTTTTATATATGTATATGGTATTTCTGGCCTGACCACTGATTGTACTAGTATGGGAATCAAACTGAAACTCCTATAGATAATACCCTATCCAACTGCTCCACTCTGTCATCAGCAATAATCAGTAGAAATTTCATATACGGGAAACTTGAAATCATGGAAAAGCTGATATTTTAAATGTATTAGTTGACAAAATCTACAAGGATAATTGATAGTGCTTCTATGTGACAGTTATAGTTATATTTTTACAAACATATATATATGTGTTTCTGGCCTGACCACTGACAGGACTTGTATGGGAATCAAACTGAAATCCTTAGATTCTTAAGTATTGAATATTTAGATAATACCCTATTCAACTGCTCCATCCTGTCATCAGTAGAAATTTCATATAATTATCTATGACTTGCCTTTTGATTTATCAACTTTTTCCTAAGAGCAATGTTGATTGGTGGCTTCAATACATTATGTTTAATCACACTAGATTGACAAATGAGATTGTTTGAGATTTTAATGTGAACAAATTCTTTAATTTTTCAACTTTAAACCTTTTCTTCCCTATCCAAAATTTTTGGAATTTCACACTTGAACATATGATAATTGATAAATATCTGCTATCTTAGACACAAAGAATTTTTTTAAAATCATGAGTTTGAACTCTTGCAAGAACATATCAATGGTATGACTGGCCTAACCAATTTATATTCTTCCACATTCACATTGCTTTTAATAGATGCAATTCTATTATTTTCAGCATTTCCAATTTAGGATTTGTAGATGATAGAATTTTTCAGTGTGATGTAGATATTAAAATGTTTTTATGTTATACTGATTGCAGATTTTTTAAATTTTCTCTTTTAGTTTTGGTATTGTAACAGTCATATTTGAACATCCACGCAACAAAATCCAGAGTTTTGGTAAATTATACCAAGGATGATCTAGATGAGGGTTTGAGACCAAATCTGACCGCACCTCAGCTCCTTCACCAATACTCCCTGACTTACTACATTATGAATGACATATATGAGGTTACACTCGTAATCTCTCAATTTCCGTGCCGGCAATAGCAAAGGGTAAAACGAGAGACTCGGGGATATTTAACTAAATGCTTTATAGCTTAACCAAACACACTCACACAACCTATGGCTGATTATCTAATGCATATAAAATCATTATGGATGGTGATTTAATATAGATAAAATGAACAATATTGCAGATGTTAATATGTTTTTAAAATTATTTAATATTGACAAAACACAAACAATAACAATTAAATATACTGAATATTCCACTTGCAGGTGGGATGGTGAAAATACGAACTACATGTTCTGTAATCAATTGTACTTAATGATC
Organism: Epiperipatus broadwayi; assembly: GCA_028023455.1. Classification (NCBI taxonomy): domain Eukaryota; kingdom Metazoa; phylum Onychophora; class Udeonychophora; order Euonychophora; family Peripatidae; genus Epiperipatus; species Epiperipatus broadwayi. Next base: position 291,976 of record JAQFVV010012927.1, read on the forward strand.
ATTATTCTATTATATCGTTTATACGTTAATAATTATTTGACGTCTATACTAATGTCTAAATTATATTCTGCCATTCCTACTCAGTATGTTAAAGGTTAAACTCTAAGAGAGTGGCAAATTTATACAATGTGTACTTAAATTTATCAATATGTGATGAGTAGTCAATGTGCTCTTTATGTAGGTATTCTTAGATAAACTAGATCTTAGGTTCAGATCAATGCTGAACAATTAATATACAACAGATGAAGTGACGTTTTGTAGCATAACTTCTGAGGCTATGGCGCTATGCAAATTACATCAGATGCGTCTTGAATGCGCTTTTACTCATGAGATTCAGCAATGTTTGCTCGGTTCTCAGATACCGCTCGCCTGCTATACATGAACTCTTAGTTCGATGCTCGAACAGCCACGATATAAGATGCTGAATTCCGGTGTTCCAGTTTTTAAAGGAGGAAATGGGAATGACCCTTAAAATCATTATCCTATTCAAGAGAAGGCTGTCCGAACTAAGGATGATAAGATAGCCCTTAAAACCTAATCTTAACAATTATATGATAGCCAGGCGGAATGCACCTCAGTGCTTCATAACAACTCATTCACAACGCTTTTGGAATCTTAATTATAACAACTAGTAAAGTGCGAAATCTATAGTTTCTTCTGCAAACTACCCTACGCCAGTTAGTTAAATAAACACTGAAATTGTGCTAAAGAGGACTTTATTAAAATTGGTCTAGTTTATTAGTTAACTACATATTATATGCAATTACATTAAGGGGGTCTAAAGCATATCTGGGGCTTAAACTTGGCTAACTATTGAATATGCCTTAAATTATCACTCTCTTTTATTTAACCAAACAAACCTTTTAATACGCAACATATGTGAATTTAAGCTACGCATAGCAGTTCAAATAATACCTCAAAGTAGGTTTCGGACCAGAGACCATCTATAGATATGCCAAACAGCATAATTACTTTACTGGAGAACAAAACGTCTCTTTAAGTTATAATAATTAATAATCTCTGCTCCGAAGGCAAGCATAAATCAATAAATGCATTTTAACCAAAAATATATATACATGCAAAAGTAGATGCAAATAGAGAAAATAATAAGGCAAATAAGCTTTTATAAGTTGAATTTAAAAAAGAGATTTAAGAATTTCTGATCAGGTAAGATTTACATTTAACTTTTAAAGTATTTTAAATTATACAGGTTGAGATACGTTTATCTAATACAGATAATTACTTTGAGAATACACCTTTTAAACATAGTGTGATTAATTTATAAGATTTGAATGGAAGAGTTTGTGCACATTACTTATTATATAGCTAGCTTTAGGAAAGATTTATAGATGGCTATAGCTTTTAGATTGTTTGATTGAGAAGTGGTTACCGGTTATTTATCTGGAGGCTTGCAGCTTGAAAGTATGAAATACACGCATGGACTGATTTATCTGAGCTGGTTCATCATTGGCTATTCTTTAAGTAGGGCTGTGGTTTGGGATCTCCGGGCTCCATAAACGGTTCTTGACCATCGGGAAGATGGCCTTAGCTTTTCTAGCCACTTATTTGCATGGTAGAAACTGGGTCTGCTGCCTGGATATATGTTGAAACACGAGTAAAGCAAAAATGGATCACAATTTTCTTTCAACTGCCTTTTTTATATTTTTTTAACCCCCCCTCTTACAGTTCATTCACAATCTTTATTTTTAGACTTTTAAAACCTAAGAAGTCTTAATTGCATCAGCTTCAAATGAATCGGTTGATTGATTTCAGGTTTATTCATTGTTCCTTTTATTTTTCTCAGATTCCAGTTCCAATCTGGATTCCAGTGCAGGTTTAATTGTCCAACTTTTATTTTATTAAGAATCCTAAAATCTGAATTTGTACCGGCGGTGTCTCATGAGATTGGTAAAGTTCTTTTTTTAAACATTGGATTGCTTCTCCCTTTCTTTTACTGAGATTTAAGCTGCTAGCGTTTTATCTTAGACATGAGACATCTACATTTGTTTTTAGTTGCTCTACATGATTAAGTAATTGGGTAACTTTAAAGCCAGTTTGAAATACTTTAGAGAATTCTGTTCTTATCTAATATAATTTTCCCAGCTTGAAACCAATTCCATTATTTAAAATCATAAGATGAATATATATAAAATTATAAGGTGTGTATGTTATATAATGATAATATCATTCAGATGTGAATATACCATTTTTAGCAAATAAAATTATTACAAAATATATACAATTATAGCAGATGTGTGTGCAAATACCATTACACACACATACATGTAGATATATGTTTTTATACATGTTAAATTCCCAAGTATATTGTTATATATATGTGTACCTTTAGGGTTTGAACTAGGGAAATGAAGGCTACTTATTTCTAGAATAGGTGAAACGTATGAGGATGAAATCATACTGTTTCATATCAGTGAAGTCCGGAAACAAAAAAAACAATAAAAAAAATGAATTTACTTATTATTTAAATGAGCAATCATAAGTCATTTTCTGTGTACAAGATTTATGAAATTTATTTCTCACGTTGTATCAGCACCTCCCATCCTAACTTTGGTCTACCCAGTACAAAAAAAACAAACACATGACAAACAAATGAATCCTTTCACTCTAAAATCTAATCCATTTCTCACATCTAATACCTCATTGTTCATATGGATAAAATATACCTATGCCTTACTCTTACCTATATATATATATATAAATAATCATTTCTCTATATCTACTAAATGAGCTACCACCTGTGATTATCTATATTGGTGAAATAATAATAAAAAAACAATATATATAAAAAAAACTACCTCTACCAATAGGCTTATCACCATACCTATATATATTTTTAGTGGTAAAATGTGAACTAGATCCTTAGATATTAACTATTCCTGATGCATCTGGGGGTTTTGTTTTACGGTCTATTTCACCTTTGGCTCTAAGCATTAGAATCCTTGTCGGCTTTGCAACCTTATTCTTTGGAACATTATCATTAATCTCTCGAAACCTTGTTCCTCGAAACCTTATCTGCTTTCTCATATTCGAACCATATGATTTTCTCCTACTAACGACGTATTTTCTTTTCTCCTCTTCCTTTTCCACCCTGTCTTTCCCATTTGGGTTCTGGCAGTATCGGGGCTACTCTCATAATCAAAAATCACTCCATCCCCCCAGGCCTTGATCTCAGACTTAGCTCCACTATCTTCTGCCCCTCGATCAAACTTATTCATTTTGGAAATTTCTGAGAAAGGTCTGTCTTCTAAAACATTCCTATCTATGTAAATTTCGGTAACCTCAACTGCCTTTATTTTTGGTACTTCTGGGTAAGATTTTGGCTTAATTTCTTCAATAAAAATAACGTGATTCGATGAGGTTGAAAGATTTACTTTGTATTCTTCATCATTTCCTTCCATATCTATAGAGTCCTCAATGTTCTGAACTATCTTTTGTTGTTCAAAAGATCCCTGCATGATTTCATCAGGTTTCATCCCTTCCATGTTTTCGATATCAATTTCAGTCTCTGAATAGATTTTTGAACCTTCTGATATCTCCATATTGATATTACAATTATCAATATTCCCAGCATTGATTTTATACTTTTCCACGATCTCACCACTGATGTTGGACTCTGTTATGAATTTTATATCAATTTTAGATTTTATTAAATCAGCTGGCGACTCCTCAGCATTCTTTGTATCCCTTTTAAACTCTTCTACAGTTTCTTCATCAAGTCTCAACTCTTCCTCAGTTTTTATATCAAAGTTAAACCCCTCAATCCCTACAACTATTTTGGAGTCTTCTATTACCTTCACATCCATTTTACATTCTTTTATGGTGTTTAATACTATGTGTCTCGACTTCTGTATGTACTACCTCTCCTTTTGCCGTTTTAGCGATATATTCCACAATTAGCAGCTTTCCTGAAGGTGGATTGGCAATTTCCATATCACTCTTCATAATTTCAATTTCTTCCTCTTTAGTAATCTCGATTTTTGCTTCATCAGTAATAGGACTTTCCACCTGTGATTCCCCTGAAATATCTTTGGTTGAAACTTCTAAAGTTCCTTCAACTTGCTTTATCTCAACGGTATCCTCTGGCTTCCTTTCTGTTTTAACATGTTCCTCCACTAAACTATTTTTTTCACTCATCCCCCACATCTCTTTTTGCATACTAACTTGCAACATTTCTTCTACAACCCCTGACTCACTTCTTTGCCCTTTCGATCTGATTTCAAAAGATTCTGTCTTTTCTACTTCCTCTGTATTGACATCCTCATGATTACTCTCCTTGTTCTCAGTTTCTCTACCTATCTCTACAACTTCTTCCACCATTTCACCCTTAGTTTCTCTTAGTTCAACCTCTTCTAGATACCATATTACAGCTTCTTTGTCTTTCTCAGTAACTCTACTCTCTTCTCTAGCTTTTGATAGTCTCTCCTGTTCCTGCTCGGCTACCTTGTCCCTGACTTCTTTTTCCTTCTTAATCTTTTGGTCCCTTTGTTCTATCTCCCTCCATATGGCATATAACCTATCATCTCTTTCTTTCTCCCTTTTCTCTCTCTCCTTGTCTCTTTTTTCTTTCCTTGCCTTTCTTTCTTTTCTGCTTCTTCCTCTGCCTTATCTTGTGCCAGTATTCTGAATATGGCTGCTAACACTCCCTCTCCTTCCTTTGCTGTCTCTTCCAAAGCCTTCTCTGGCTTCCTCTCAGATTGCTCCCCCATATCTGGGTTGTTTTCCTTGTCTTCAGCATCCCCACTTCTCGTACTTCTCCCTACTATATCTTCTTCTGTACTATTAATTTCTACTATTTCTCTTCCCGATCTTAACCTCTTTCCTTTACTCTCCACTCCCTCTTCTAGCCTTTCCTCTCTTGCCTCACTCTTCTCTACCATTACTCTCTCTTCTGTACTGTTATTCATTCTGATTTTTTCTAAATGTACTCTAATTTATTCTCAACAGCACATTGCCATCCTCCCCAATGAAAAGATCATCTATGGATTCTGCCCTACCACTAGTAACTACTTAGAACTGAACCAAGCCCTTAATTTATCTAACATATGAGATTACAACAACAACCAAAAAAAATTTAACTAATAATAATGAAATTGTTCTTACCCATGCCTGTCTTCCACTGTGTTTTCTTTCCATCACTGCAGAGCTGCCATCACTATTTCTTTTAACTATGATTGTTTCTTTTTTTTTTTAAACTTCATTTCCCTTTTAAGTACACACATATATATAGAACAATCTTGCCTGATCATTTGTTTATTCACTCTATCTAGCACAATTGAATCACCAACCAAACTTCCCAACAGTGAGTCCTTTCAATTTTCTCCCCTGACAACAAATTTATATGAGAAACTCTCAGCTATTTAAGAGCCCCAGGCGCCAGTTGCCAGTGGATGAGATACCCGTATCTATCTATAAACGGTATTGGACCTCACAATATGCATTGCTGTTTATATAACAAAATTTAAAATTTTTCGTTTATTTCTCATTACAAAAATAATTTTTATCAGCCACAGTGTGTTTACATTCCAACTCTAGCGAATTTGATTTGAGAAAGTGTGTTATACAACACATAACATAGACTAGAAATTTACATTTTTCACCCATACATATATACATAACTGTGGATAAAATTAGAACAATTTTAGTCACTACTTTCGATCATAATTGACCGCTCTTTTGTGGCAAAAAAAAATTTACTATTGACACGCATACATATATATAAAATATTTCAAAATGTTTTACTTGCATATAAAATTCGAAATCCATCTCAGTCACTGTCTTTAATCACAATTGAATGTCCTTTTGTGACAAACAAAAAAAAATTACCATCAACACGCGTATATATGTACAAAATATTTCAAAAAAAATTCTTCCTATTTAACTATTAAAACTATTCTCGACACACATATATATATAAATTATTTCAACAAAAAAAAAAAAGACAGCTTTCGTATTTATTTACCTCTTTTAATTACAATTGGAAAAATCCATTATCACTACATGTATACAATAATGTAAAAATTTCTATTTAGCTATTGCTTTTAATTACAATTGAGAAAAAAGTTTATTATCAATACGCACATATAAAATAATCTTTTTTTAAAAAAAATCTTTCCTGCTACCTGCCGATTTTAGCATTTATGTTTAGAAATATTATGAATCATATGATCTAAAACAAAACTTTATTTTTCACATGCATATATATACTTGACAAAAGGCGAAATTACTTGCGGCAGTACTACTGATTTTAACATTTGCGTTGGCGTTTAGAAATCTTTTTACGAATTCTATAATCTAAACGACATTTTACTTTTTTACTCGCATATATATATAAAATTGATAAAATGTGAAATTAATTGTCACTGCCTTTAAATAACAATCAATCAAAAAAAAAATCAATAAAATATCAAAATATAATAATCAAACGTTTCTCTTAGACAAAATAAAATTTTCACTACCAATGCGTGCATTATACACATATAGATATAAAATTTCTACGTATATCGTAAATATAAAATATAATTCGACACAATATAAAATTGAACTTTCAACATAAATCTATGATTTGTGCGTCTATATCTGTGAAAAAATTTATATATCTATCTTTTCTCTTCTCCCCCTTCCCTCAACACGCATTTAGTTAAGGGTGTGGAGAAAATTAATGAGACTCCACGTTTGGCGTTCATATTCGGAAAAAAAAAATCTGCACACATATAACGAATGATATGAAAACACTTCTATGTTAACATCCCCTCTCAGGTATGTAGGTTTATATTCGAAGGCCCCAGTTGGCACGACATTCCCGGAAAAAAAAAAATACTATGTAACAGTCATATTTGAACATCCACGCAACAAAATCCAGATTTTTGGTAAATTATACCAAGGCTGATCTAGATGAGGGTTTGAGACAAAATCTGACCGCACCTCAGCTCCTTCACCAATACTCCCTGACTTACTACATTATGAATGACATATATGAGGTTACACTCGTAATCTCTCAATTTCCGCGCTGGCAATAGCAAAAGGTAAAACGAGAGACTCGGGGATATTTAACTAAATGTTTTATAGCTTAACCAAACACACTCACACAACCTATGGCTGATTATCTAATGCATATAAAATCATTATGGATGGTGATTTAATATAGATAAAATGAATAATATTGCAGATGTTAATATGTTTTTAAAATTATTTAATATTGACAAAACACAAACAATAACAATTAAATATACTGAATATTCCACTCGCAGGTGGGATGGTGAAAATACGAACTACATGTTCTGTAATCAATTGTACTTAACGATCATTATTCTATTATATCGTTTATACAATAATAATTATTTGACGTCTATACTAATGTCTAAATTATGTTCTGCCATTCCTACTCAGTATGTTAAAAGTTAAACTCTAAGAGAGTGGCAAATTTATACAATGTGTACTTAAATTTATCAATTCGTGATGAGCAGTCAATGTGCTCTTTATGTAGGTATTCTTAGATAAATTAGATCTTAGGTTCAGATCAATGCTGAACAATTAATATACAACAGATGAACTGGCGTTTTGTAGCATAACTTCTGAGGCTATGGCGCTATGCAAATTACATCAGATGCATCTTGAATGCGCTTTTACTCATGAGATTCAGCAACGTTTGCTCGGTTCTCAGATACCGCTCGCCTGCTATACATGAACTTTTAGTTCGGATGCTCAAACAGCCACGATATAAGATGCTGGATTCTGGTGTTTCAGTTTTTAAAGGAGGAAATGGGAATGACCCTTAAAATCATTATCCCATTCAAGAGAAGGCTGTCCGAACTAAGGATGATAAGATAGCCCTTAAAATGTAATCTCATCTTAACAATTATATGATAGCCAGGCGGAATGCACCTCAGTGCTTCGTAACAACTCATTCACAATGCTTTTGGAATCTTAATTATAACTAGTAAAGCGCGAAATCTAGTTTCTTCTGCAAACTACCCTATGCCAGTTAGTTAAATAAACACTGAAATTGTGCTAAAGAGGACTTTATTAAAATTGGTCTAGTTTATTAATTAACTACATATTATATGCAATTACATTAAGGGGGTCTAAAGCATATCTGCGGCTTAAACTTGGCTAACTACTGAATATGCCTTAAATTATCACTCTCTTTTATTTAACCAAACAAACCTTTTAATAAGCAACATATGTGAATTTAAGCTACACATAGCAGTTCAAATAATACCTCAAAGTAGGTTTCGGACCAGAGACCATCTATAGATATGCCAAACAGCATAATTACTTTACTGGAGAACAAAACATCTCTTTAAGTTATAATAATTAATAATCTCTGCTCCGAAGGCAAAGCATAAATCAATAAATGCATTTTAACCAAAAATATATATAGATGCAAAAGTATAGATGCAAATAGAGAAAATAATAAGGCAAATAAGCTTTTATAAGTTGAATTTAAAAAAGAGATTTAAGAATTTGTGATCAGGTAAGATTTACATTTAACTTTTAAAGTATTTTAAATTATACAGGTTGAGATACGTTTATCTAATACAGTTAATTACTTTAAGAGAGAATACACCTTTTAAACATAGTGTGATTAATTTATAAGATTTGAATGGAAGAGTTTGTGCACATTACTTATTATATAGCTAGCTTTAGGAAAGATTTATAGATGGCTATAGCTTTTAGATTTAGTTTGATTGAGAAGTGGTTACCGGTTATTTATCTGGAGGCTTGCAGCTTGAAAGTATGAAATACACGCATGGACTGATTTGTCTGAGCTGGTTCATCATTGGCTATTCTTTAAGTAGGGCTGTGGTTTGGGATCTCCGGGCTCCATAAACGGTTCTTGACCATCGGGAAGATGGCCTTAGCTTTTCTAGCCACTTATTTGCATGGTAGAAACTGGGCCTACTGCCTGGATATATGTTGAAACACGAGTAAAGCAAAAATGGATCACAATTTTCTTTCAACTGCCTTTTTTATACTTTTTTAACCCCCCCTCTTACAGTTCATTCACAATCTTTATTTTTAGACTTTTAAAACCTAAGAAGTCTTAATTGCATCAGCTTCAAATGAATCGGTTGATTGATTTCAGGTTGTTTATTCATTGTTCCTTTTATTTTTCTCAGATTCCAGTTCCAATCTGGATTCCAGTGCAGGTTTAATTGTCCAACTTTTATTTTATTAAGAATCCTAAAATCTGAATTTGTACCGGCGGTGTCTCATGAGATTGGTAAAGTTCTTTTTTTAAACATTGGATTGCTTCTCCCTTTCTTTTACTGAAAGAGATTTAAGCTGCTAGCATTTTATCCTAGACGTGAGACATCTACATTTGTTTTTAGTTGCTCTACATGATTAAGTAATTGGGTAACTTTAAAGCCAGTTTGAAATACGTTAGAGAATTCTGTTCTTATCTAATATAATTTTCCCAGCTTGAAACCAATTCCATTATTTAAAATCATAGGATGAATATATATAAAATTATAAGGTGTGTATGTTATATAATGATAGTATCATTCAGATGTGCATATACCATTTTTAGCAAATAAAATTATTACAAAATATATGCAATTATAGCAGATGTGTGTGCATATACCATTACACACATACGTGTAGATATACGTTTTTATACATGTTAAATTCCCAAGTATATTGTTATATATATGTGTACCTTTAGGGTTTGAACTAGGGAAATGAAGGCTACTGATTTCTAGAGTAGGTGAAACGTATGACGATGAAATCACACTGTTTCATTATGCATGGGTATATTATTGTATTTGAAATTGTTTTTTATGCTTCATTTTGTTTTCTATTTACATGCTAGTATTGTAATTGGTCCTGAAGAAGAAAGAAAAATACTATCCTTCACAACTTTGTGCATATACTAAGGTGTTTAGTATTACTAACAGTTGAATGTATTTGAAATATTTAAATACAGTTAAGTTTTGTTTAAGAAATTTAATACTCATGTTAGATAATGGAAGTAGACCAATATATAAATGCAACTAAAACACCATCATCACAAGCTTTCAAGAAAATATTTAGATAATATTCTGAAATTAATAAAAATCATTATAAGAAAATATATTTTGTTTTTAAAGTAGAGTGTGTGATGGTTAGATTACTTTTTAGTATTCTAAATGAGTGGATATAAAAACTGAGAAATAAAGTACTTTATGGAACGTTGATTTCCACCAACACAGAGAACAAGCTGGATTTAAAACTGATTTGGAATAATAGATCATATCCAGGTAATGAGAGAAGTTATATGAAGGACAAATGATTATGATTTGCCATTATGTTTTGGATTTGTAGATTATGAAAAGCCATTTGATTGTATATAGAATTCTTCAGTGTTTAAAGCATTAGATTATAAAGGTATAGATACAAGATATTATGTCTTGTACATGAGGGGTCAAATTGACTTTAGGTCAACATGGGTGTGACAATAATCTCAGCTTCAGGGTGGCCTTTGAGCATTCCATCATCAAATTTTCAATTGGATCGACAGGTGAAGTGGATTGAAGCCTGTCCATTGAAGTAGGAGGATTTGCTATCTTAATATATATCTGAGCACTTGTAGCTTATATGTGTAGAGATGGTAATCTGGACCAACTGATGATTGCTGGTTTAGCATGAAATACGTATATTGGTGATTATTTATCTTTTTGACATATGTGTGTTCAGGTATATCAGTGTTATGAGATAGGGTGGAGAGTGGTGGGTCATGTGAAAGTCTGTGCTCATACCCTGTCTATTACATATAAAGAATAGTTATAAAAATGCATTAGCAATAATTAGAATAAATAATGATACAAGGAAAGTCCAAAGAGATGAGTGAAAGAGAGGGTTACTCCATATTTCCAAAACTTTACATCAGTTCTGCAAGAAGTATTGCATGGATTAATATGGGAAGCTAAAAAAGTGAAAGTAAATGAAGATTATTTAAGTCATTTTGATTTTGCAGATGATGTAGTTGTTTTTGCAAATAATACTTTAGAGGTGCAGGAAATTCTACAGGAGTTATTAGTTGAAGTAACACTAATGAGAAATGTTAAAAAGAAATATTGAATAGATTTTTTCAAAATATGAAAATAAAGATTATGATGAGTTAGAAGAAGTTAACAGTTACAAATATCTTAGTCAGATTATTAATACACATGGAAATATAATAAATGAAATTAATTGTAGAATTAAACTTGTTTGCAGTGTGTTTGGCAAAAATAACTTGATATTAAAAGGGAAGTATGCCTATGTGTTTGAAAGGGAAGGTTTTTAATAAATGTGTTTTACCAGTTTGTACTGATAGATGTGAGACTTGAACACTTAATAGAAAAGCAATAAAAAAGACTTCAGACCACTCAAAGAAGTATGAAGAGATGCGTGTTGGGAGTAACAAGAAGAGATCAAAAATGCAATATAAGGGTGAGAGAGCAAACAGGTGTTACAACCTCATAAAAAAATTAAAAGACTGAAGTGGAGTTGGGATGGACATATTGCTAGCAAATATGACAATAGATGGAGAATCATTACATACCAGAATAATTAGTTTTGGATGGTATATCTTAATATGAAATTCAATAGAGGTATGATGTGCAATAGTTGTTAAATATTAAATGCGGTAACGGAAAAATTATTATCTAATGATAAATTACATAGAACATAATACAAAATATGAAGAAAACGGTTATATTACATTGATTAAGTCTTAAACACTTACAAAACCTTAATATTCTAGAGACTTTAAAAGCTGGAAAAAAAGTTTATCTTAATACTATTTTCATATAAATCTGGAAGATTTACCTCATGACCAAAATAATTAAGTTATTAGAGCCAATGAAGATATCAATTGGGGTCAGAAAATAAACAAGCTGTAATAGTTACAATGTGGATTTCAACTGATTTTTACCTAACATAAATTTTAAATTGTGATTTAAGATAATTTCACAACATATACACTCAAAGAAAAGAAGTAAAATTAAGTTTTCGATAAAAAAATAACTACCATTTTTTTCAAATAAATATTATTTATAAATTTTTCAGATGGTAAAATACTAAATCAATTATAGTGTTAAGAACAAACAGAAAAGTGTTGGTTTAGAGACATTTCTCCTACAAATATAATATCCAAGTGTTCCACTTCAATATTTTCTTTAATTTGGGGACATTTATTTTGCAACATTTTAACATTCATATAAAAACAAGAATAATATGATGAAAATAAAGCAAATAACAAAGATAGCAAAATAAATTGTCAAAACTAAGTCTAAATAGTTATCCAAATCTTTATAACTCAATTCAATGGTAGTACTGGAAAACACTAAATTGAAAAATAAGAATTCATTGTAGTTATTTGCAGGAACAAAGATTTACCAGTAGAAAGATTTAATACTGTTTGTATTAACTTTGTGAAAAACAATGTAACATCTTAAGCTATTTTCAAGAAATAATTTAACATTATTATAATTTTAATTTAATATTTAGGGAGTTGAAAGTCTGAGTTCAAACCCTGTATTTATTACATATAGAATTGCAAGTAAAAAAAGAATTGTAGAAAAAAATAATCTCATAATTTATTACATTTAAAGAACAAAATTTCAATTCTTTTTGTGTCAATATTAGAATAATTCTTGATAATGAAGATAGTACAATCAGCTTTGCTCAAGCTAGCAATATTTATTTTTTAAGCATTGAAATGTGAAGTATGCCATAATTATTGTTAGAGGATAAAGGAAGAAGAATATAAAAATTATATTAATATTTGTAATAATAAAGATACTATGAAATTTTCTTGCTATAAATATGTAATAAAGAATATAAAGATTTTACTTGTAATATCAACAGTTATAATATGTTTTTATTTTTTAAATATGTCTTTAAATATAATGTTGAATAAATAGTTTTGTGTTTATTTTTTTTAAAATCATAGTTTGATTATGAATAATGTCAGTGAATTTAATTACATCACATTTATTTCTGAGTATATAAATTAGCTGCTAATTTAACGTTTTTCTGTAAAGAATAAATCTAATACGTGCATCAAAATTCATTGGTGTCATAAAGTAGCAATTATATATTCGTCAATATTCCAGGTTAGTTTTTGAAACTATACAAATTTTAAAATTTTTTGAACTTGTGGAAAATACTGATGTAAATAAAAATTAAAATGAGTGAAAATGTTTTTGGTAGAAGCTTTTGCATGTGATAAAGGTACCTTCAGTGTCAGAAGTATTAAACCAATGGGCACATTTTTAATAAAGATGAATGAATTTTATAGAAATGGGATTATAAAATATATGACATATGAAGAGTAATACTGATAAAGATAATTAATCTGTAGTTTTTTATATTTAATAAAAGATGAAAAATACAAAAATTAAATGTTTATTTAAAATATTAATACAAAAATTTTAATTCTTGAATGATATTAAAAATAAACACTTTTAAATAACAAAGTTTATTTATATTATCACAAAAAATATACTATAAGTTTAGAAAACAAAAAAATAAATAGAAGGAGTGGACAATATGTTATCTGGTTAAAAGGTTACTTATACTTTATATTCAAGCATCATAGAAATAAAATTTAAAAATAACAATAATTTAAATCTTGCGTTATGTGATTCTATGATTACTGTAGTTTTTATTTATAATACTAAATTTATAAATTAAAATAATATTTCAAGCATATATATAAACAATTACATGCTAATAATTATGGAAATGATAATGAAATATGTTCAGAGAAGTTTTGAATTGATAAAATTGTTAAATATAAGCTAATTTACAGTGGTTAGTTCATAATGTTAAGAAAGTATCAAATTAAAATTTGTCTAAGTAAAGAGTTTTGTGAACTCAATGACTTAAATATATATATATATTGTGCCAGGCATTATCAAATGTCCATGCACAGTCTTTTTTATGCACAACAAATATATAAATGTGCTATATTAATAATGAAAGTTGGGTCTGAGCATTAGAATACCCACACACACAAATTTAAAATTTTGTATGCAAATACATATATAAAAAACTGATGCATTTTATTTTTATTGTTTTGTATAATTTCAATATATATCATTTTATATACATTGCTCTTTTCTGAAAAATTCAAATAAAGAAAAGCAATTGTTATACATTTTTTTAATTACTTTTCTAAAAATTGTAATCTTATTCCATAATCAAAAAAAAAAGGTAATTGTTTTGGCACAAATTTGATAAAAGCAAAATGTTGATAATCAATGCTGTAATTAAACTGTTATCATTTTTTTGGATATGAAATAAAGATTCTTTTGAATTGATATCTGCAATGAAGTGGTCTGGGTATTCAAGATGGACACCAAACATATCAAACCCTGCTATGTAGAATTTAATGGGAAAAATATAAAGGAATGTTTCTAATCTAAAGTGATAAGCTAAATTAAAAGGATTGGCTGATTCATACTTCTCAAGGGTAGGGATACCTGAATTGGTTTTGTATGAGTGGGGTTGATATGTATTAGTCAGTGCTGAGATTCCTTCTTTCTTTGGCAGTCATTCTGGGCGAGTCATTCATTACTTTGGCTCCAGAATTCTCCAATCATCCAGCTACTTAGAGATTAATCTATGGACTAGACTATTAGTGATATTTTTAAGAATAAATACATGATAGTTCTTTAAGGAACTGTCTTTTTGTGGATTTGATTAACCATTCGAGACAGCAGATGAAAATTTAATAATAATCCTAATTATTATAATATAAAAAAGAAGATATGAAGCAATCTACTAGAGATTGCAGTAAAATGACCATGGGGTAAACAACCAGCCAGTGCATCACCCTTACTCTGTCGCCAGCTGCCAAAATGTGATCAAGTTAGTTCCAGCAGGCCACAATGATGACAAAAGCCACTTTGCCTATGCCTGAATGAGATGAAATCCTCACCGCACAGCTAGTTGAATTGAAGCCTGCTCAAACCCAGTCTGGAGAAAATGAAGACACCTACATAACTTTATTTTACAAATATTTTATTAAATATTGAAATAATTAACTCTATTTCCGATTAAATATATTATTATTAATCATTTTTAAAAAAAGAGAATTGTCTCTCACATATATATATATATATATTGAATTTACGGTTATTGCAGGCATAATGATACAGCTTTTACGTAAATCTTTTAATTCATTTTCTTATTTCAAATCCTAGTATTTTCAACAAAGATTGCAATTAGATTCTTTTTTGTTGCTATTTTTTTTCTTGTAGTTACTCCTAAAATTTGTCATAGATGAATATACATGTGCACATACGCTTTAAATATTCGGTAACTACGATACCTCATGTTGAGTATTTAAAAATGTATTTATCTGTATATCCTTTCAAGTTATTTTTTGTCATTGCTGCACCTCATGATGAGTGCAGGAAGGGGTTTATTTATTGTAGATTTTCTGTTAGCAAGTCCACTAATAATTTTATATTTAGAATAGTAGTAAGTGTATAATTGTGCTGCATGTATATACATGTATAAGATATTTATCTTTTGCAAAAAGAAAATAGATACAGTACCTTATGTTGAGTGCTATATAGTATCCGAGCTAATGCAACCTTATTGACATGTTGAAAAATATAAAATTAGTGAAATATTTCATAGTGCAAATATACATATGCATAGTTTTTATTATTATATTTGCTATCAATAAAAAAGGTTTTAAAGTCCTGAGTAAAAGTGTATGCCTGTATGACCAAAAATCTCTTATCTGAAAATATCTATCAAATCACACAAAGTATAACTTATTTCTACAGGGTAAAAAGCTCAGATCACTTCCATTCTTTATGAAACATTGTATTGTAAATACCTTTAGGGGTTTATATATTTTCTTATTCATTTAAATTGTATTCTATATATTTATCTATTTCAAAGTATCAAATATATATACGGGTTTATGATAATAATTCATTTATTTATTTTTATATCATTTTAAGTATGAAACGGTGGTGGGTATTTGGGATTAAATAAATATTTAATCATAATATTAAACTTGTTTCATTTTCGTATTATTATTTATTTGATAAAATGTATTCTTTCCTTATCAACCACATACCTATAATAACCATTTAACTTACCCATTGAAGACCTTAGATGTAGAGTACTGAGCTAGCCACACAGGATATTGCTCTACCGGGGTGTTAAATCTTATTCTTATGCTCCACTGAACATATGGAATTGCACATCCTTCTAGGGGAGCGGGGGTTCATTTTTTGATTTTTTTCTAGAAAAGGTGTGCAAAAGTCTATTTTGTAAATAGACTTTTCAAAGGTGTGTACTTACCATGGTTCTAAATATTCGGGCACTCAAATAAGATATCAACTAAAGGGTGTTTTTAACTGGCAGTCCTGTCAATTCACTCTTTCTATCAGTTTATCTGGAAGTGCCAATATATATGAGTACAGACAATCGGCTAAATTGGTATCCATTTCTTTTCCTGTTAAATCTTGATCACTTCATGCTCATTGCAAGATTAGAAATCCGCAGGGGAGTATAGTTCGATACAATATATTAAAATATATATTTCTGCAAATTTAAAAGTTGGATAATCTAATAATGATGAATAGTGTGAATATTTGATGTATAATATATATTGACCAGGATACTATTCCATCACATAATTTAAAATGCTTTCCTATTTTTTTAAGTTTTTAAAAGTTATGTCAAAGTTTTATATTTTATTATGAGTATGTGAAATAACGCAGGTATTTGTTTATTTTAGAATTTTCAGTGATTTTTATTTGCAATGAATTTTAGTTTTAAAATGTATTTTCTTTGTGACAGTTTTTTAATCCATTTGTAAACATTTTCTAATTAAAAGTATTTTTTTACTTTTTTTAAGAAAGCTTTTAATTTTTGAAAACTTTTAATCACAATTCTGTTTCTTTTATTGTAATTTTTAATTTATTGAAAATTTATTTTAAAAGCTGAGTCTTGTTTTTACATTTATTTTTTTTATAATAAATCTGTATATAAGATTACCCTGATTGGAATTTTTAATTAAGATGAAGATTGAGATAGGGATTTGCTGTGGTTAAAATTTGCTAAATGAAGATGCTACAAAAGATAAGTGCTTATATAAATAGCTCTGGATTTCAAGGCTAATTATTTTTTAGCTATTGACTTTTATTCTGCTTGGTGAGTATTGCTTTAACTTTTAGTAAGCGAATCATGATACTTATTAGAATTGCCATGCTGTTATAAAATTTTAAGAATTATCTCTGCAGAATGCTAAAACTATATGCTGTGAAGAATTTTATAAACATTATGCCACATTAAGCCAATTCAAAGATAATGCCCAGAGCCCAAATTGTGCCTGCAAAATCATGTATTATGAGCTTAAACATGATCTGATTCCTAGCATTGCCTCCAGCTTTCTGAACAGAAAATGGAAACTTAAACCTTTACTAGAACTTTCCAGTAAACTAAACTGGGTGCCATGCTGAAAGACAACCACCAGTCTAAACTGTATACTTCCGAGTTTTCTATTCTTACCAGGGTTTCAAGTCTCAGCTTCATCTTAAAAAAGAACCTTTTTTATATCTTTTGCCTATTCAACTTAAATATTGTAAGCATTTAGTATATGTATTTTTTTTACTGTATTTATAGTGTGTCTTGGAATCTTAGTTGTAAGATTCCATATTTGTTGTACGTTTGTATATCAAAGAGTGCATTGCTTTTTATTTGGTATGCTTTGTACTTTTTCTATTTATATGACTAACCATTGCTAAATGCTTTGGCAGCTGTTTGTAATTTCATTTTGCTCACTTGGGCCTCTTTTGTTGCACTGTAATTAACTTTAATTAAGTTTAGTTTGGATTTTCTGCAGACCTTAAATTTTTTGGCTGGTGGTTTACCATGTATAATATTCTGTTTCCATAAAATTGGAGATTTTTATTCTTTTTTCTGTGATTACTTAAGATTGTAATCGTTCCTTAGCTTTTCTTTTTTTGCATGAAATCAATCTTGGTCCTTGAATGTGGTCCATGCAGTGATTCTGCAGACATATGATGTCACTTGTTCTACATACTAGTGTAGGCTCGTCTGACCTGGGTCATTGATTCATGCAAGAAAATTTCATTTATGTTAATCTTCAAATAGGGAGACTAGAAGTGATTTCATATCTGCTATATGGAAGATATAAATCCCTCAGTTTTAAATTGTAGGTGAAAAAATGAACTTATTTGCCAGGGTGTTTATTATTTCAAACTCATTTTCTCAGATAACTACATGAAGAAAATCTAGGCCAAATGCTTATATCTTGTTTGTCAAATTTATTTTATATTTGCTTAAATTTAATAAAATTTAATTTTTTTTAATAAACACTTTGGCTGATGTTTGTCTCTAACTACTTTCTCAATTGTCTGAACAGTCTTAAAGATTTCTTTCTCAGCCCGGGTTTAGTTGGTGTAAGTCATCATCACCATTTATATTTGATCACACTAAATTAAATTAAATTTTCCATGTGATGTGATGTACTGTGACTTTTCCTTAAATGGAGTCAGGAATCTCTCAGAAGCTATGCCCAGAGAAAACTGTTAGCCACTTTACCTTCCTTTTTCATTGTCCATACTAAGTTTTCCAATAATCTGCTCCATCCCATTTCCACAGCATAATCTTTGTCAACTCCATGACCTTAATATCTAAATCCCCCTTATTTTTTCCCAAACCTAGCATAAAAACCAATAACTAACTTTCTGTATAATCACTTTGTTCATATTTAACCTTCCATAACTTCATTATTTGTACCCTTTCTCTTTCCAAACATTTACATTGAAGTAACAGATGCCTAATATTTTCTATGCCTTCCTTACACAACTTGCAGACTCTATCACCCATATTTTTCCATTTATGTGTATATTCCTTTGTTGCTAAAAATCCCGTTTGAACCTTAAACAATAAACTACTTTCCTTACTATTATCATAAATTAACTCACACCCAATGTTCGGTTTACTTTTATATATATTTAAATACGTTTTACTCTCCATACTAGTTCTCCATCTCCCTATTCCTTATTAATTCATCTATTCTTCTATCCCACTCCTTCCCACTATAACACTAAACAATACTCCTAACACAATCATTCCATCTTTTGTACAAGTATACTCACATAACTTCTTTATCCAAATCTTCTGCATACCGCATTACCTTTCTCACCCATCTTGTTGGCTGCCCTTTACTTGTAACCCAATTAAATATTATTTTGGCTATTCTTTTATTATCCATAAACTGCAATCTACCGAACATTTTCAATTTGCTTTTTGCATCCCTCATATAAAAATTTGATCATCCCATTTCTCCTTGAATGGCCTTTTTTGCTGTCAACACCTCAGCATCTAATGCATGTTTTCCTACTTCACTTTATACTTTTTCTAAGCAATCTAATACCCCTTTACTAACACATAATGCATCATTGCCGTATGTTAACCCTGCTACTGCCACTGCCTTCCATACAATTCTAGCTACATCATATTTATATATGAAAAGTGTTCATTTCTTTATCAATCCCTTTCTTTTCTTTGCTTCATTTATCAATTTTTTCTCCCATTCATCCGAGCAATTTTTCTTATTACTCAAGATGATTCCCAAATAACTATATCTATTCACCATACTTAACTTTATATCCCTCAATAAGAAATCTTTGTCTTCTCTTTCCCCAGTATTCACCATCATTATATTTGATTTTTCTTCACTAAATTTAATCTCCATACCTTTACCCATCCTTGCGCATGTCCTCAGCATAACTTTTATATCTTCTTTACTTTCTGCACACAAAAAGACATCATCTGCAAAAAAAAGACCGGACAATGTATATACTCTCTTGCCACCTGTTAACGGTATCTCTATCCCTCTTCCTAGTCTTTCTATTGCTCTCTCCATTTCACTCAAATACAACACAAACAAAATAGGTGACATAGGGCATCCTTGCCTCAGTCCCACCTCATTTTTAACTTTAACTGATTCTATATCCCCTAATTGATATGTATAGTAATTATTTTCATATAATTTTTTAATAAGACCCACTAAAGCTTCATCCATTCCCAGATTTTCTAAACTTATCCATAATCTACTTCTATTCACTTTATCATATGCCTTCTCTATATCTATAAAACTCATATATAACTGTCTACCTGAATTTCTACTCATATCTTTAAGTTGTGTAACTACAAATAAACTATCTGCTATAACCTGTCTGACCTAAAACCTCCTTGTATTTACCCCACTACATTATTTTCTTCCATCCTTTTTGCAACTCTTCTAGCCACCATATATGAAAAAACTTTATATAAAACTGATGTTACTGCTATTGGTCTATAATTATTTAACTTTCTATGATCGTTACCTTTTCCTTTAAATAATAATCTTACTCTTGTATTACTCCAACTACCCGGAAAAACTCTCTTCTGTGCCATCTTATTAAAACATGATAGTAACTTTACTTTTGCCCTATGCCTCAAATTCATTACCATCTCTGCTGCCCATCCATCTAATCCTCTTGCCTTACCACTTCTCAATTTCTTCCCTGCCTCATTCAGTTCATTTTCTGTAAATGCAATATTCCCATTACTATATGCTTTCATATTTTCTATCCCTCTGTCCTTCACATCTAACATCTTTTCTATATCCATTACATAACTATTCAATATTCTCTCTAATTCCTCTCTAGAGCTACACTCTAGTCCCTTCTCATTCAGTAATACTATCTCTCTCTCTCCTAAATTTCTTTTTTTAATGTAATTTCAAAATTTTTTACTCCCATCTCTTCCACTTTTATTAATATCATCCAATAATTTACTATTTAGTTTCATCCTCTCTGTATAATTATCTATTTTAGCTAACTTATTCTTTTCTAAGTCCTTTTCCCATTTAGCATTAATATCTTTTTCACTTTCTTTGTTCTTAATAGCACACTTATATTCTCTGCATGCTTTTTCCTCTCTTTTACTAACTCTCATTTTTCTATTACTTTTATTTTTCTGAATATTCTCACCTAAAACCCTATTTTCATCACACCAGTCCTCATACTCATTTCCAATCAACTCTTCCATGGTTTCTTCAACTTGTATTTTATACTCTTCTAATTTATTCTTACCATTTACTCTCCATCCACATCTTTCACTATTGTTTCTACTTTTCTTTTTTCCATCACATTACTAACCATTTCAATTACAACAAAATTATGATCAATATTACATACTCTCTCTTCATTATCAAATGCCTTAATTTTCTGTACTTTAGTCATTCCCTCTTTCTCTACCAATATATAATCTATTGTGTGGGAGATATTATTCCTAGACCATGTATATTGTCCCTCATAAATATTAGATAAGTTTCCAATGCTCAAATTTATTCTCTGACAAAATTTCTTCAAAAGCTGTCCATTCTTATTGTCTACATCATCAATTTCTTCAATATGCCCATTCATATCTCCTATAACCAT
Organism: Epiperipatus broadwayi; assembly: GCA_028023455.1. Lineage (NCBI taxonomy): Eukaryota > Metazoa > Onychophora > Udeonychophora > Euonychophora > Peripatidae > Epiperipatus > Epiperipatus broadwayi. The sequence continues at coordinate 313,452 of JAQFVV010012927.1, forward strand.
TATTCTCTTCCCCTTTTCTTTAAAACTCTGTATCTCCTTAACTAGGCATGCATATATGCTATTGTTCCATTACATTATAGTTTGACTATCTCCAGCAGCTATATAAACTAAAGCCACCATCCATTCTTGTTTTCCCAACCTTATTTCAAACCACAAATGTTCTTGGCATTTAACAGTATTTAAATATTTTTTTGATATAACTCCTATACCACCACCCATTTTTTCTTTCTCTTTTCTACTTATACCCTGCCATACCAAATCTTCCAAAACAGGTTCTTCTTCTTCTCTTAGATGTGTTTCCACTACTGCTAATACCTCAAGCTCTTCATTTTCAATTGCTTTAATTCCTGCCACTTTTCTGGTCTCCTACCATCTTGCATATTCAAATACCCAATTTTTTCTTTCCTAACTACTCTTTTATAAATTTTTTTTATTCTTTCTTCTCCATTATGCTTATAAATAACTTGCTTACCATTTATTTTACAGACCCATTCCCTCTCCACATCTACATTTATATCTAAATCAACTGCCCTTTGTTTAATCCTTACATCCCATCCATTCTTCTTCTTTTTAATAACACTACAATTTAAAATCCCACTCCCCTTTACAAGTTTCCGAAACTATATTCTTTATAAATCAGACTCCCTAAAACTTCACTTCCTTGTTTCCCTAAGTGCAAACCATCTTTACCAAATAACTCCCTCTTCCAAATAAAAGAATCCCACACATCCACAAACATATCATTTCTCTCACACAATTCTTTCAATCTCTCATTTATAGAACACACCCTATCTAACATATACCTTTTATCAAATCTTGGTAATAATCCAACTATTCCTACTCTTCCTTTAACCATTCTCAAATTCCTAATCAGTTCTGTGTACTCATCCATTACCCTCTCTGATGACTCTGATAAATTATTAGTCCCTACCATAACATATACGTCTTTATTCCCTAGCTTCTTTACTTTATCTGTAACATCCCTAATTTTAGCTCCCAGCAAACATACTCTTACATACCTGTTTCTATTTTCCCTTGCAATTATATCTCCACATTCTCTTATTAATGAATCTCCTATCAATACTGTCTCACAGTCTACTTTCTCTACTTCATTCACAACCTTCTCTACCACCTTCTGCACTTCCTCATCTACTTCTTCCTTATCATTCCTACTCAGTAATCCCTTTATATGCTCACACTTCGTCTCTAGCGATTTTAATATTTCTTCTACATCCTTTACCTCCTCTATCTTACTTATTCTTTTGCCAACCATCTCCAATGGACTACCTATTTTTCCATCCATATTTCTTGTCACTCCACTATAAACACACTCTATCCTGTCTTCCTCAACTATGTTTTGCTCCATTTCTCCTTATGGTATCTACACTTTGAAACCACTTTTTCACCTCTTTTATCATATTCACACACTGTCTACATAACCATAAACCTGCTACATCCTTCCTAGTCTTATTTAAGCATTTAAAGCGGAAAACCTTATATCACATATATTACATTCTACAACAGCACGTCTAATTCCTTTCTGACGATTATATATGCATTGTAAAATACAAATGCAATCCATATTACTTATTTCCCAAGCCGCCTATTCTATATTTACCTTTATACTTTCTCTCCTACTCTTCAAACCTTTTTGCACAGAAAGATGAAAAATTTTTACTTTCAAAAACGATCGATCAATAACCACGTGTAACTTGGGCTTCTAAACGTTACCTTTTACCTCAAACTAACTAACTGTTCTTAAATTTAAAAAAAAAAAAAAACTTTAGTAGCAAATTTAAGCCAACTAATCTTACGTACAACTTAGTTATAGAAATTCTTACATTAACACACATTTAACAAAAAGATTTTTTTTAAAAAAACTGCTATATTTTTAAAATGGCGATCGAAACTTTTTTTAAAATAATTTTGATCTTTCCAAATTAAAAAAAACTCTCTCTCTCTCTTGATCACAATTTACTCCTCACTTTCATACCTCAATTAAAGCATTTAAATCGATGCTTTCAGATGATTAATTGTATAAAAAGATATTAAACTTAGCTTAAATTGAAGTCCGATTCAACAGCTAGGCTTACTGTTGTGATGTGATGTCGGTTACTAAGCGATCTGGTGGTGCCCTCTGTGATTAAAAGAAGATAGAGTGACCATTACGATATATACATATATATTGGGTGTTAATATATCGAGGAGTAACTTTATTAAGTTTTCTTATTTTATACTTAGTTATCAAAAAAATGTAATTTTTACTTAGTTATAAGATAAAGTGATATGGATGTTGAAATAATAAAAGTAAAAAATTGATTAGATTTTAATCGTAAATACATGAAGACATTTATTTGTCACTAGATTCACACAAGAAAGTAGAATATACAGTTCCTGATTTTTTAAAAATATATTATTATTAGTTTTTGAAGTTTATTATTTTTAAATATATATTGAAGTTTCAAATAAGTTTGGTAATTTTTTTTAAAAAAGAAAGCAAATGTAATAGTTGAATATGACTTTAAATATGGTAATGTTTATTACATAAAATTTGATTAGCTTAATTTTAACTTTAGAATTAACAGAATTATGTTAAATGTAATTACAATTAATTTAATTTGTTAGTAAATTATGAATTTAACATAAGATTTAAAATAATGCGGACATATATATAATATGACATTATCACATTTTTGAAAAGAATTTCATTGCAAGTTTTAAGATTAATGTTGACCATTTTGTTTTTGAAAGAATATTATAACACCAACAATGTATGTATTACGTTTGAAATATTAATAAACATAAATAAATAGCTCTATTCGAATAATGGTAATAGGGAATGTACATATTGATAGATTCAATTGTTTATATTTTATTCACTGCATATAGGTCACAAACAAATTTTAAAAAACAATTAGAATATTAAATTATTGTCAAAAGTATGTGTCCATGTATAAGAGTCTTTGCGTTTTGCTTTAATTTAAAATCAGTAAATTTTCCATTTCAATATATTATTTTAAAGAACATTACATTTATTTAAAATTGGTATTAGTTTTAACAAGGCTGTAAACCTTAGCAATGAGCGTCTAAATTATTAATTATCATATAAAATAAAGAGAAAGAATCTTTAGTTTATTTTAGAGTATAATTTTAAATATAGTCTGGGTTTTAATTTGTGAAATTTTGTTTTTATTGTTTTAAATCATATTTTATAATATTTGTTTTATGAAGTTCCTGAAAGATATTTTAACATAATGAAATGGTAATGTTTTATAAATTCATTTAGTCAGTGGATAAATGGTGTATTTGATGATAAATAATAAAAAAATCTGAAAACAAATGAAATTAGATATCACATGATAATATGCCAGTAAAAACTGTATTTACAATAAATAATATCATTGGAAGAATCTTGTTAATCCCAGATCTTACTTTACAATATCATTCTTTTGCCTCAATGGATACAAAACAACTTTATATGACAGTCACGATGAATATAATTAAGTAATGAAACAGTGCTATGAAGACTTTACAATCTTCTGGGAACCTAAACATAATAACATACGATAATATCGTCCCATTGTGACCAATAATTCAAATTGTAAAAAGCTGAAAATAAAATCCTTTTTTCAAATTAAAACAGCTTGTAAATTCATTAATTTTGTTAGACAATAGTAACATTGATCATGATATCTCATAAATAATTCAATTCTTTGGTGGAACATCTGGAAGATTAAATTATGTATACATAAAATGTTTAGATGTGGAGATTATACATATGTGTTGATACGAAGATTTTCACAGGTTGCATATATAAAAGACATATTTTGCGGTTTCACCCGGGTTAAAAAAATTTAAATATTGATATTCCAATGTTTTAACTTGACCACACAAGTCATTCACAGGGTGATATAACATAGAAAGACATTTTTTTCAAATCAGTGATTGTAGTGCCTTTACAGCATCTTTCTACCTTTTATCACCCAGTGGATGACTTGTGTGATCAAGTCAGAACATCGGAATATCAGTATTTAAATTTCTTTAACATGGACCAATAAGCAAAATATGTCTTATATATATATATATAATGTTTTGACAGTTATATAATATAGAAGAATTATTTTTGGGGCTGAACTATGTGTTATTTTTTATTACGTACTGATATTTCCATGCACTAGCATCCACCATTGTCAAGGTTAACTTTTGAAAGAAAAATCATGAGATCTCAAACAGTAATATGACTGAGTGTGAGATGAGAAATGAGATTCAACTTGAGGTAGTTTAGCATTCACAATATGAGGCTTATCAAAATATTTATTTCCCTCAGTTTTTTCACCTAGTAATTTTAAGTAATCCAGCTATGTGGAAACCTCTGATTTTATTTATGTCTACTAATATTAACTTAAAATTAATAGGTGAAAAAACCAAGGAAAATAAATATTTTGAGAAGCCTCTTATTGTGAATGCTCATGCTCAGTCACATTACTGTTTGAGACCTAATGATTTTTTTTCAAGTTATTCTTGACAATGGTGGATGATAGTTCATCAAAATATCAGTATGCAATGGAAAATAACACATGGTTTAGCCCCAAATTTGATTGGTATATAAATATTTTTCATGGCCAAAGCAGATTGAATAAAATTGGATGTTGTATTTCATTGTTATATTTTAATAAAATATTGCTTTAGTAGCTGTAATTTATACAAATTATAAAGGTAGGGTCTGTGACTCCAGAAAAGATAGAATAGAAACTTAAATATAGAAAGATATTGTAAGTTAAAAGCAATGACAAAAGATTGCTGATAGATAAAATATGGGAATAAGAATGCAGAAAAGGCTTAATGATTTAAGTATAAAAAAGCTAGTATTTGGTTAATTAAAGCATAGAATAAATAGAAAGTGACAGTTTATTCAATTTTTGAAAGACTAATTTCAGATGAAACGAGTGCACATTGAGGCAGGTTAAAAGCATGATGGGAATTTGTAAAAAATACAGTACTGGGGAATGGATAGCTGAATGTATAGAGATATTACCATTTAGAAAAATTAATACATATTAAAATGTGAATATGTATAAATACTATGTGCTGAAAGGAGCAGTAATTTTGTCTTACTCTTCGTGTTATGGTGTTGTTGCTCTTGTATTGTGGGATGTCAGCAGAAAAAATCCTACAGGAAAAACTGTTGGAAAAATTGTAGCGACTTGCCTGCTAGATGTGATGTCATCCCATAGACTGACCCATTCTAGATGTAAACAGCCAAATAGGAAACTTAAACAGACCACATCAATCTTATTTTTATTTGTGTATGCCTTCAAAACACTCTGAGGAAAACTGAATAGGATTGGATTGTGAATGTACACAATTTTTTTTAGTATTTACGCAGGTCGAGAATAGTTAAGACACTGTATTTTCTTTAACTGTGGTAAGTATTAACATTTATTGAGAACTTGGTTCGGCAAATTGTACATAATGTGTGATGTACTGTAATGTAAATAAATAAAATTTTCATCTTTATGTAATCATTTTTATTTCAACTTATAATCTTTTTTTTGTTATTTGTTGGCATTCAGCTTCATAGTTGAATACACAACAGTAATTATTTCTTTATGTAAAGAAAAGAATGTTTGTTTTATTTTATATTATAGGTAGAAAAAAAAATTATATGTAAATTATTTTGGATAATGGCCGAGAAGGATAAGCATTTATTTACTAAAAAATTAAATATGAGATATATTAAAATATATCGATTATATTCAATAAATATGAATGTTAATAATAATTTATAAAATAAATACATAATCAATATTTAATGTAAACCTTGGTAACGTAAATTATATTTTTAAAATACACTTTCATAAGCTTATGTTTATTTGATGATCAACATGACAAACCAATTAAACATACTAATTGAAGTTTTCATAGTATAAATTTATATATTTATTTAACAAATATTATGCTAATTTATCAGCTGTTTTTGTATACTGCAGCACAAGATAGAGAAATACAAAAATATCTTTATGAAGACAATAAAAATTAGTGTCAATTACAAAGTGTTCCACCAGGAATATTTTAATGCTTACTTGGTGTACATATTATTTGTATTATTACTATTATTTGATGTGAATACATTTTTAAATTTATTAATTATCTGGTTTTATCATTTGATCATCTATAATTAAGTTATCAAATGCATGTATCTTTTATTTACCTCTTAATCTTTTGTAACTGTTAATCAATTCTGGAAGTGAATCCCTGAAGAATATTTTGAATACAATCTGCCTGAATTTATGCTGCAGTAGGGGTTTAAGCTTGAAATATAAAAGAAATCGCTTTCCAATTTATTCCACATATATGTACATAAATAGCCAACTAATATAGTCACAAAACTAACATAAATACAAAAACTCATCTAATTTATTGCAAATCCTCTTTGGGTATATAGTATTGTCATTTCCTACATTTTCACTTTCAGAACATGATATCTCATCTTCACCTTGCAATTTGTGCCATTCAAATTGCTGTGGAACACTATACTTGCTTTGCTAATTCGCTTTCATGTAAAGTACATTTTGACGCTAAAATCTTAGTCATTCTTCTGAAATAATTTATATTTCTTCAAAGGTTTTCTGGAAAAAAATTAAAATTTGTAAAAACATACTCTAAAACTTCGTTTTCAGTTTGAAATTCAAAACAAAAAAACATCAGTATTGTCAACATGAGCAAAATAATGTCAAAAGATTATAAAACTTTTTTTTTCACTTTAAAAATCAAAAGAAACCTATCCATGTTGACAAATTTTTGATAGGCACTTCTTGTGTAGAAAACAATAATCAACTTATCAGCACATTGGAAGGCAGGTTCTTATTTATTGTTATATTTACTGTTTAGTTGTAAAACTATTCTAAACATTATTCAGTAAATTTTTCTTGATAACATTAAAAGTACTCGTTTGAGAGAGTAAAGCCATTTAAATGTAATTCAAAAATTATTCATTAAAAACATTTATTACTCTATTTTACAAAGGTAAAGGTCATAATACTATGTGCATTTATGTCATAACACAATGATCCACAGGAGAAAAAAAAAACATTTAAACACCTGTAAAAATACTAAACCCTTTCTCTATAATTACTTCATTTTATTTAATATGTTTTTCAATCTGTACTTTAATTTATGACAATTCTATTATAAATGAAAGCTTCATTTCTAACGGCAAAAAATAAAAAATAATAAAAAATTAGTTTAGTTTATTATAATATATAACGAGGCACCTTCTTTGTATTCATAAATAATTTTCAATTTGGAAATAAATGAATTATATATTTTAATCCACATCTAAAGTAAATCTTCCAATTACGTAATTGTAAACCATAAAAATGAATTGCAGTACGAGGCCAACATTATAATTTCATTGAGACTTTAATCCATATGTTATTGATGGTTTTATTATAGATACCTTATGTTTGAAAATAATTATACTTATTCATTTGTTTACTAAACAACCTTCATTATTTTTTTTTTCTTTTATCTATCTATATCAAACTTCAAAATCATTCTAATGGGCTTCATTATTTTTTCACTGTCTTCTTTCATACTATCACATGGACTGCTTATTGCATATATTAAACTTTCCTGTAATTACAGTCATTTGTATATTAATGTCAATAAAAAAAATTTGACATAATATATTTGAAATAATATTTTTTAGAATTACTTAAAATTTGTTAAAATATATAATACATAAGAGCACTTTGTAATAAAATTAACCATAAATATGTAGATAGACAGATTGATGCATTGATAAATAGAAAGGGATAGATAGAAATATACTTAAAACAGGCAAAGACAAACATATATATATATATAAAACTAAATAGTCAGATAAATAGACAGGTATATACAACAGACAGATAGATAGATTGATAAAGAGAAGATTGATAGTTAGATAGATAGATAGATAGTTAGAAAGATGGTTGGATAGATAAATGGATGGATAAAAAGATAGAGAGATGGATGTATGGATAGATAGGTAGGAAGATAGAGAGGAAGATAGAAAGAGAAAAAGAACAATGAAATAGATAGATCAATTGATAGATGGATGGACATTTAGATGGATGAATAGACAGACATATATATATATATACATAGATAAATAGACAGACACATAGATAGATAGACAGACACATAGACAGATAGATAGAACATTATATAGATAGATAGTTAGATACATAGATAGTTATATAGATGAATGGATAGATAGATGGATTAATAGAGATAAATAGATAGATAGGTAGAGAAATAATAAGATAGAGAAAATGATAGAGGAAAAGATAAAGAAATAAAGAGGTCGATAGAGGGATAATAAGATAGAGAGATAGATCAATTGATGAATATGATTGATGGATGGATGGGTTGATAGCAAGATAGATACATTAGGTATATAAATAGATAGATAAACTGGAAGACATACAGACAGATAGACACACAGATACATAGATAGATGGATACAAAGATAGATAGGTATATAAACAGATAGTTTAAGATTGGAAGAAATCCATATGAATTTTATGTTTGATTAACACAAAAAATATTTCAAAGTCAAATGTAAGTTGTATTTCTTACCTTAAATTACTTTTATTTTAATTTCAGTACTAAACAAAACAAAATCAAGAAGGAAAGCATAACTTTACAATTCAATTTCTACTTGAAATCAATCTATCTATATGTAAATGTCTCTACTTTATTTTCAAGCATATGTTATTTTTTTGAGTGTGATGTATATTTTCACAAAAGTTAGAATCATTGATAAATTGCATCCACCAGGAATAGTTGTTGTACTTAATATGGAGACCATTATTAAATTTCGATATATATTACCTTATAAATGGGCTTAAAAATTCATCCTTTATCAACGAGTTTTAAATCCATGATTGATTAAAAAAGGAAACTTTTGAAAATTACAGCCACTATGATTGTATGTTGATATAAAAATAAAACATAATTATCAATCCATACATTACAGATGAATTCACATACTCAGAAATCTAAAAAATTTAGCCAATTATTTTTGATATATTAAAACTTTTTGTAATAAATTATCAATTATCCTAACCATGTGGTGAATGTTTAGTCTTCTTGTGTGGACAGAATTGAAACTAATACATATTTTAAAGTGTTAAAATGTCTTATGTTACATATTTTAATTTATTATAAAACCGTATATGATAAGGCCATTATTTACATGATAACATGCATTTAAATAATAAATAGAAATAAAAAACAAACTATTCAAAAGTTTTGAATAGACCATTACAATAGCTTGCTTTGTATAAATGTGCCCATAAATGTATAAAATGACCAAAATTATAGTTATTTTACAAATGTGTATTTGTAATTAGTATTTTTAAAAGGAAGCTTTATTAATAACTAACTATGTACAGATATTAACATATTTACCGCAAAATAACTTTGTGTTACATATACAAAGTATAACAGAAACGCATTTATAATAATATAAGACATTTATTTGTCTCTACCTAGGTGTTTTCTAAAATTGAAGTGTGGCATGTTCTACTGGAATGATTGTCTAGAAATTTATTTTCAAGCATTAAATCTGGTGAGAAGTCTTAATTCAAATAAATGTTTGAGTATGTGTAATTTATTTATTATTCAATATTAATTTTTAGAACATTTGCTATTTAAACTAAATTATATATAAGTATCTTGCTTATTAATGTTTCAAGTTATATTATTTGGTAAAAAATGTTAATTGAAATTAATGTTGGAGTATTTATAATTACTTTTTAATAGATATTTTTCTAAGCAAACAGATGATAAATTCTATTTCAGTAAGACCTTCAAATGTCGGACAGCAAGGGATAATTTGATGACAGGATAATCTATTAATCCAAACATGTGTATATATTGTAACAAAATGGATTCGAATTGTATTATTTATGTGCTACAATGCCCAATGAATAGCTTTGTTATATGTAATGGAATGGCCAATTTGTCATTGCTGACATACCTTGTACTGCTCTATAGTAATATAGCCTACTGTTAGAATGGGGTTTTTAACTGGGAAAGAAAAAACATTAGTAGAGTCATCTTGATAAATAAATAAAAATATTGCCAATCCTTTTATTTATATACCTACACCTTAATTTCATTCTTAAGAGAAAAAGCCGAGAGGTATCGCAGCCCCCATGCAAGTAAGTAGTTGGTTGCAGACGGTTGTGGGTTCGCGTCCCGGCCGATGCTATGACATTTGAAAAAAAAAAAAAACAATAAGATAAATATTAAAATGTATATCTAAATTCAACTTGTCCTTACCTACTTTTATTTCTGCTATACCCACATTTCCAATTGCTGGAGATTCTGCATGATCATCTATTTCAAAAATCGCATAAAACAAAAGCAACAATGTAAAATTACTTTAAAATTCACATAAGAATATAAGGGAATAATGTATGACTAATAAAAAATTGCAAATATTTTAAAAAAATTGATACAAAACAAACTTTTTCACTTTTTTTATTAACTATTTAAATTTATTCAGAGCAATATATGTTTATGTTTAATTTATTTTACATTTTTTCATACATATTTTAATCATTATTGCTATTTGACAACATGCAGGTTCATTTATAAACTGGTAAAAAATCAGATTTGTCATAAGAGGAAATACAATTAGGACCAACTTCATTTTCATGCTGTGTTAATGGTTTTTTGTTGATGATGTAATTGATGATTAAAATTGAGATGATGATTTTACTAATTCTTTATGAAGCTTGTGATATTCAGACATACAATTATTTAGATTTCATTGGGATTTAAAAGCTCATAGTTTCTGTCATTAACAAGAAAATGATTTTCCAATTGATTAGAAAGTTGAATGCTTTTTGCCATGAAATGAACGGGTTCCATCTCTGTTTTTTACCTTTTTTAAAATCTTCTACAGTTTTTAAATTTACTGCCAAACTTTTTTCCAAGAAGCATTTAAAGTATGTAAAAGTTAATGCACGTCTTTAGAATGGGGAAACGCCGATTTTAAGTGAAATATGAACTTCTTTATCACATAACAGAAAGCCACATAAAACGTTATTAATAAGAAACATGAATCGCATAACTTCAAATTCACATTAAAAAATTCTGCACACAAAGCGACCAAGATGAATTTCTTTTGGGAATCTAAGTAGGCTACAAATGTGACCTATAATAACAATGATTATCAATTTTTCAACGAAGTAATATTTGAATGAATTATATAATATCTCCAGTATCTTCCATTAAAAGCTTTAGAGGTCTTTTTTAAAGTTTTGTCATTTCATGCCTCTTTTGACTCTTTTAATCCATAGTCCAATCTTGCAGTGAACAAATCCACTTTTCTCAGATCATTTGTGATAGATTGATGGATTTTTTGCATGTTTTTTTGCTTTTATTATTTGCTTCATTACCTACTTTATATGTTTGTTGCTTTTTGCTTCAAGCTTATTAAACATTTATATTTTTACCCTTAATAAATGTGAATAGACCTGCATAAATATATAATTTATAGAACATTGTACCATGTTGATTCTTTGTAATGGTTTTCTAATTTTAAATACTATCCAATGACTAATTTTTTTATTTTGATTATCTCTTCCATTATAAAAGACTTTCAAATACATTAACTTACTTTTTAAATAATTACACATGATCACTTCAATTAAAATTGCACAAACTTTATCATCATTATATTATTTTTCTTCTATAAAATTATCATGATGTGGATATATACATGATGTGGATATATTATATTCTTATACCTGTCAATTAAGTTAGGAACTGTATCTTTAAAACATATTTCAAATTTATTTTTATGATAAATGTCCCTAATATTTTTGGTATTTGAGTTTATTTTACTTCTTATGATTTTATATTTTGAACGATGATATAACTTCAGTTTCTTTTATATTTAATTAAAGTTTAAGTTTGAAATTATCATTTGTTTGTTTTACATCAAAGACCATAGTAATTTTGTTTTCAAACTTCTCTACCACTTTTTCAAGTTTTTGTATCTTGTTATTAATTTTTGTCTGTATTTTGGATATTTCAGCATTCAGTTCAATTTGTAAATTATATAATTTTTTTGATAAATCAATTGTTACATTATCCATCATTTGTTTTTGATCTTCTCTCATATTGATCTGCTTTTATCTCTGTTCTCATATCTGCATTTAGATTATCTATCATTTGTTGTTGATTTGCTTTTATCTCAGCTCTCATATCTGCTTTCATATTTTATATATTAGTGGTTATTTTATTATCCATCTGTGTGAATATTTGTTGCATCATCAACAACATTTGTGTAAATTATCATAATGAGCATTTCCTTCCTCTTCCCTGATGTATTTGGTATTTTATTGGTTTCAGGAACTTGGGCATTTGACTCTAATCCCCCCCCCCCAGATACACCTATGTCCTGTTCTTTTTTATCTCCTTTAGACTACTATCTTATATTTCTTCTCTATTCACTTTCCTCTCTACTAGATCTTCATTTTTTTTTCAATACTTATTTCTAATCATAAAATTTTGATTTGACTTCTAATAATCATGAATTTTTCTATTATTTTATTTTAATTTATTGTTTTATTTTTTATTTTAACTTTTGAGCTGTGATGAAGATTTCTTATTATATCCTACATTGTCAAAATATTCATTAGCATTATCTCTTTGATTATTCTTGTCAAAACACAATTTTATATTCACTGGGATGATTTTATTTGATTATTCATTTACTATGTAGCTTCTCCATTTCAAAAAATTAAAGTTGTTGACTATCATTCACTATATTTAGGTTGTTACTACTCAGTAAATTTCCATATTGAAGTTAATTTGTCATATCAAGATAAAAGTTTTACAAATATATTCATGTTTTATTGTTTTGCAATTGAAGTTATAAAATTACATATTAATATAAAATCAAATTAGCCCAGAATTGGATAAAATTTATACAAATAACCAAGTGTGACACTATTATATGATTGTAGGCACAATGATTGGTATAGCCATATGTAATAAAATCTTTCTAGAATTATATAAGTTATATGTGTTTTGAGCCCAATGAGTGGCTGTGCCATATATGATGGCATGTGTCACAATCATATTATTAATATATGCCTTAATGCACAACTTGCTGCACCATAGGTATTGGAATGGCCATTTTCTCATTGCTGGCATATCTAATTCTGATGTGTTCAATAATATAACCATGTGTTAGAATGTTTTTTTTTATATCTGGAATGCAAAAAAAGGTTTGCTTTGTCATCATGATGAATAAAAGAATCTATCATTGATCTTTGCATCTATATACCGCCTACACCTTAAATTCATTCTCAGTCAGAGGATAGATTAGTGATCAGATAAATATTAAAATGTATACCTAAATTTAAGTTATTTCAACCATCTTTTGTTTCTACTATTCCCAAATTTTAAACTCATGGAGAATCTACATGATCATTTAGTTCAGTTAAATATAGGTATGCGTGAATATGTAGAGATGTTTAATGATAGGTATAAATACATGAAAATGTATATCAGTGTGCCAAGAATATATATATATATATATATATATATATATCTATATATATATATATATATATATATATATATTGTTAATAGGATAAGGGGTATCAAAAAAAGGTTTTGAACTGGATGATGGAAACTCATCATCACTCCCAGTCAATTTAAAATGAAATATCAATAATTTACAAAGTATATATAAGTAAGATATATTTAAGAGGAGCATGAGATCCAAAAATCTGTAAGATCATTGAGAGATCAGCAGAACAACTATAAATGAACCAGCACTATAATTTAAAAAATAAGTACAAGTAAATACTCAAGAGAAATAACCATCCATCATCATTGATGGGAATAAACAAATCAGTACAATAAATCAATACAGTGAAACAACAGTCAATCTGGTGACTGGATTGGGAATGGGTCTTCTGTAGACCAGGCTACCTATTGAGTCTCTGCCAGCTTGGGCAATTATTTAAACATAACTCAGATGCACCATTTAAGTGCTCATCCATCAGAATACATAAGAATCAAACAATAATGCTGGAATACAAAAACATGCTGATCATCATCAATGCTCAGGCCACTTGTAATGGCCAACTATAAACTTAACTTCTAATAAGACTAAATTAAAATAAAATATAGTGCATGGGCTTTAAAGAGTATCCTCTTATGCACCATCCAGGATGATGATTGATCATCTCTGGATGCCCCAATGCACTAAATACACATCCCCACTTATATATTCATCCCGTGCTTGAATCTAGCTTAAAGAACACAAGCTCTATTACTGTTTGTGACAAAGAGGTGATGCAATACAATTTTAACAATTAAATAAGTTTATTGATAACAAAAAAATAAATGATATTTAAGGTCTTATTGGATAACATTTCTGATTTTGAATAATACACAATAATAAAACTCATCACTGTGTGATTTACAAAATTACTCCAAAATTCAAGTTATTACATTAATTGCATTACTTGTTAATATGCACCTATAAACGAATTCATATATCTGTACACAGACATGCGTTTCATAATATACAATAAAAACATTTCAATCAACATAAAATAATTCCAAAAAAAATTATTACATTTTATATGTGTTATACTTGACAAGCATTGGTATTATATTTTAATAATTAATTTCTTTGGAAAATACATATATTTCCTACCTATATGTGTGTATAAACAAATTATAGATATAATTTAAAATTAGTTTCAGTTTATAAGTTCTCTTTTTTACTTAAAAAAAATATAGTCAATTTTTGACAAGTACTTCTTGATTAATTATCAGCATTTTTAGACCAATTTAAAAGATTTGCTTTTTCGATTTTAATTCAACCAAAATTATACTTGCATTTAAATTATATATTCTTCTTTTCTGGGAATAAGGCATGGGTCCCATGCCACCCAGAGCGTCCTCAGGTTGCGGATAGGGGTATGGCCTTCAGATATGAAGGTTAGCTGCGAATAAGCAGAGTACTGTAAATAAGCAGTCGCTGACAATGGGACAACATTCACTATCAGGAAGTGATGAAGGAGACAGTGGCGTGTTTACTTCTATAAAGTGCCACAATTCCTATGATGGTGGATGTATAATGGCGAGTGTTGACCGCCATTAAATAAGTCAACACCCCGCTGGGTGCTGGGTCAGCAACAGCATTTCTTCCAAGTCAGCAGAAGATCACTAGAGATGACAACGATGAGGAGGAAGCGGTAGTTGGATTTTCATTTTATGGGATTTGGCTAGTGCACTAAGCCTATTATAGAGGTTATTGCTGGGCAAAGAAGGCAATGGGAAAACACTTTGTCTTATAATTCCCTTGTTTTATTATGAGTATGTCTACAGGAATCATTACGTTTGGTGTTGAGACCTTAGTTAAAAATAACTTTGGTGTCTTGCCCAGAAGGAGTGGACATAAGGCTACTCAGGTCGTCAACCTGCAAAATCCTCATAAATATAATTCATTGAGAGGGGATACACTGAGAATTGGAACGTGGAATGTTAGATCTTTGAGGAAAGGTGGGAAATTGGAGAATTTGAAAAGAGAGTTGCATTTGAATAATATTGATGTAATGGGATTAAGTGAAGTGAGGTGGGAGGGATGTGGAGAAGTAAGTAGTGGAGATGTAAAGTTGTTTTATTCAGGTGGTGATAGGTCAATTAATGGAGTTGGCATTGCTGTGAGGAAGAAAATATGGAATAGTGTGGCAAAGGTTGATGATATTAATGATAGACTGATGGTGATGAGAATAAATGCAAGTCCTAGGGATTTGGTAATTATACAAGTTTATATGCCAACTAGTACTCATGATGATAGTGAAATTGATGAAATGTACAAGAAGATAGAAGAAAGTATTCAATGTGAAGGAAAAAATGCATGTATATTGCTATTGGGGGATTGGAATGCTGTTGTGGGGAAAGGTAGGAAAGAGAAAATTGTTGGAAATTATGGTATTGGAAAAAGAAATGAAAGGGGTAGTCGACTTGTACAATTTTGTAAAGAGAATGGGTTTGTCATTGCAAACACTTGTTTTAAAAATCATATTAGAAGATTGTATATATGGAAAGCTCCAGGTAACAAAGAACGTTATCAAATTGATTATATATTGATTCAGAATAGATATAAGAATGCTGTTAAGGGTTCACATGCTTTGCCAGGTGCTGATATAGATTCAGATCATAATTTGGTGATGGCTAAATTAAAGTTAAGTTTAAAAAGAATTAAAAGAGGGAAAAGATACACAAGATGGGACTTGGATAAATTGAGACAAATGGAAAAAGGAAAATTTGGTTTGATATGTGAAAGTGAATTTAAAAGAATTGTTCAGGATGGGAACTATATTAATAGCTCTGATGACTGTTGGAATAGAATTAAAGAGGGATTCTTGAAAATAGCAAAAAATGAAATAGGTATTATTCATGCGAGAAAAGCTAAAAGACCTTGGATAACTGAAGGTATGTTGGAAAAGATGGAAGTGCGGAAATGGTGGAAGAATGTAAATACTGAGGAAGGGCAAAAGGAATATAGGAAATTTAGTAATGAATTAAGAAGAGAAACAGATTTAGCAAAAGAAAAGTGATTGGGGCAAGAATGTAAAGAGATAGAAAGGTTTCAACAGATGAAAAGATATGATCTAGCATTTGATAGAATACAAAGTATTTCTTGGGAGAAAAAGACATGGGTAGCAAATGAGATTGCAGATAAGAATGGAAGAAGGTTAACCGATAGTAATGATATATTAAAAAGATGGGAAGAATATATTCGGTATCTGTTTAGTAGAGGAAATAATTTAATTAGTTATGAACTTGAAAATGAAGAAGATGTTGCAATGGATGATAGAGGTATGGACATACTGCCAGATGAAGTAAGAAAGGCAATCGCACAAATGAAGAATGGTAAGGCTATTGGATTTGATGCAGTACCTATAGAATTTTTGAGAGAAATGGGAGAATTTACTATGAAGGAAATAGTTGGACTTTGCAATTTGATATATAATAGTGGAGTTTGGCCTGAAGATTTTTTAAGAACTATAGTGATTCCAATTGCTAAAAAGAAGAAAGCTGTTAAATGTGAAGAGTATAGGACAATAAGTGTATTGTCTCATGTTTCTAAGGTGTTATTGAGGATTTTAACTCAAAGGATTTATGGGAAGGTTGACTATTATATTGCTGAAGAACAGTTTGGTTTTCGGAAAGGGAAAAGCACAAGAGATGCTATTGGTATTGTTAGGACAATTGCAGAAAGATATATTGAAAGAGATAAAGGAATTGGTATATGTTTTGTAGATTTAGAAAAGGCATTTGATAGAGTAAGCTGGAATAAACTGATGTCTATCTTAAGAGATAAAGGAGTATTCTGGAAAGAAAGACGATTGATATGGAATATGTATAATGGTCAAAGAATAAGAGTTAGATTTGGATGTAATGAGACTGATGAAGTGAATATAGAAAGTGGAGTTAGAAGGATGTAGTATGTCACCTGTTTTGTTTAATATTTATTTAGAAGATATGCTAAATAATTATTTGGACTGTGGAGGAGCAAATGTTGGAGGGAGAGTAATAAAGTGTATAAGATTTGCAGATGATATGGCTCTTATTGCTGAGGAAGAAAAGGATCTTCAGAATATGTTGAATAAATTGGAAGAAGGATGTATGGCATATGGAATGAAGATTAATATTGAAAAGACTAAGTGTTTATGGATAGGGAGAGATGCAAAAAGACTGCAAATTGGAATCTATGATGACATGGTGCAGCAGGTGAAGGGATTTAGATATTTGGGTTGTTGGTTGAGTGAAGATGGAAGAAGTGAAGATAAAAGAAGAATAACATTGGCAAAGGTGACATTTGTAAAAAGAAAGAAGATATTTTGTGGACCTATGGAAAGAGAATTAAGGAAAAGATTAATTAAATGTTATGTGTGGAGTGTATTAATGTATGGTTGTGAGACATGGACATTGAGTGATAGAATTAAGAAACGACTGGAAGCTTTTGAGAAGTGGACATGGAGAAAAATGGAAAAAATCAGTTGGGTGAATAAAATAACAAATGAAGAAGTTTTGAAAAGGGTTAATGAGGAAAGAAGATTGATTGAAAGTATCAAAGAGAGAAAGAGAAACTGGATTGGACATATACTAAGAAAAGATTATAGTTTAATGAAAGATGTTTTGGAAGGAATGGTGAGTGGAAATAAAAAGAAAGGACAAAAGAGATTGACATTATTGGATGACATACGAGATGGAAGGGGTTATGTGGAATTGAGGAAGTGGGCAAGGAAGAGAATGGAATGGAAGAATGGATGAACATGTAATGACTACTCTCTGGACCTGTCTATTGGACAGACTACTATTGATTGATTCTTCTTTTATATGGATATGTTGATCATTCAATATTAATATAGATCATTTATGAATATTAAAAAAAGTGCAATACATTAAGTACAAAACTTTCAAAAACGTTTTTTTATTTATTAACATTGCTCATTATTCAGTGCATGTGATATTTTTAATGCAACATATCTATCATTTTAATAAATTTTAACAAAGTAAGTAATTAATTTGAGGGGGACCAATGTTTCTGCCAAAAGATGCAGTACTCTAATCAAACCAAGATGATAATTTGCAAAATAACATGCCCTCAGCTATTTTATTTGTCTTGTAGGTGTTCTCATGCAAACATGACTCTTTATGTGAGTTCTGAGAAATTGTGCTTGGTCCTACCATTTTGCCATTGTTTTCCCTTTCAACCTGTGCAGAGAAGTGTGGCAATGAGCATATAATTATTAGTATGGTATATGACATCAGGTAGGGTGTAAGATCTTTAATTGGAATGCATATTTCAAATGTTAGGGCCAGTTGAATCCCATATTACCCTCATATGATATGGTAGTGATCTGTGATTGTGCATATTTGCCATAAAGTGTTGCAAAGCACAAAGTGGGCCACAATATATATGTACAATGCATATCTAGGTGATCTGCAATGGTTAGTATGAACAGAACTGTTCTATTAGCTGTAAGTTTGATTTAGCCATGTAGACAGCATTTTGTGGGTTTTGGCACATAAACAATGCCATCAAGCAGCATGCTTTGGCTAATCGATGAGTACACACCATTTATATTAAATATATAAATAAATAAAGTTAATGGCGTCAACATAAATGTACTTTCAATATTTGTACAAAAAATATCCTAGAGATAGCTTTGGTAATCCTCGTTTTTCCATTTTAAGTAGGATGGTATATTACAAGTGTTCTAGAACTTCCCTTCCCTCATTTATTCTTTGTATTTTTGGAAATTTTGCTTTGAAGTGTGGATTCATTGTTGTCCATTTTTAATAATGTCAATTCATGGCACAGATGTTCAATGCTCGGTCAATTATCTCCCAGTGTTGACAATCATAATTTTATGAGCTGGGACATTTCTTTTCCTTTTGTCACTTTTGCACTTGGTAATGCATATTTGTCTTTATTATTATTTATATATTTCTTAGTTAAATTATTTTGGGCGAATTAGAAGCCATATTTCTTGTATTATTAGATATTCTAAGATGTAGATACTTTTACATAGATTTAAAATTTAGACACTTTAGAAATTTGATAATCAGAAGCTTTCAAGACCGAATTTCCAAGATGGCTAACTTTAATACTATATGCTTATGTTTTGCTTTCTCAGATATTCTGATATTGTATTTTAATATTATTTTAACACAAAAGTGGATGGTATTTTTATTCAAATTGTAAATTTGAAATTCTCTACTTAAATTTTTGTAGGTTATTCAGCAGATGAAAATTTTTTTTTCTTCTTGTAGAAAAAACTAGTTTTCTTTATAAACTTGTGTTAGTTTGTGATTATCGTAGTGTGTTAATAACAATAACATTTTAAATTGATATTTGTTTACTTTAATCTACATTTTCATTTCTTGCTTGCCACTTTATCTGATGAGATTTATCATATATCATTGTAATATGTGGGGGCTATATCACCTTTAATAAGATAACAATTATTAAAGATTAATTGTCTTGTAATTTAATTGAGATATGTATTTATAGTGTGTTTAAGATGGGTTTAAGTTTGTATTGCACTTAATAGTTTGTCAAGTATAGTGCATTAATTTTTATTAATGTAGTCATTAATAAAGAGTGATACTATCATAAGTCTTGGGTTAGAATTAAGATACAAGGTATGTAATTTGTATTGAAGGGATGTATGGGGGCACATGTTACAATATATAACTACAATAATAATTGAGATATTAGGATTACATATAAATAAAATATATTCATATACCTACATTGTAAATTTTTCAATTTTTTTAAAAATAAAAATTAAAAGAATCTCAACCATTTTGAATTTTTTAAAAAACCAAAAACATAGTCTAACACATCTAAGTTATAAAAAAAGCATGCAGAAACACAAAAAATTTGGAATTCGGGGCAAGTGACTTCGAAAAACCTGCTAAATTGTCACATAGTAAAAAAAAGGCCAAAACATGAGAAATGTAGAACTTTGGTCATGTGACTATAATATCAGTTAACAGAAACACATATAAATCTGAAAACTTTACAAAATGGATATGAGATCACAGAATTTAAAAAAAGTCAAATAGAATGCAAAATAATAAAAAGCCAAAACGTAACAACATTAGAAAGCTGGTCAAGCAAAACCTTACTAAATAGATATGAAATCACATAATAAAATAAAAAAGACCAAAGTATGAAAAAATTAGAACTGTGATCACATAACTATAATATCAATTAAAAACCACATATAAATGTGAAAATTAAAAGCAACACATATAAATGTGAAAACTTTACAATATAGATATGAGATCACATAATAAGAAAAAAATTAAATAACTTGCATAGTTAAAAGAAAGCCAAAATGTAAAAAAGTAGAAATCTGGTGAAGCAAAACCTTACAAAATAGATATGAGATTGCATAATTAAAAAAAAGACCAAAATGTGAAAAATTTAGAACTTTGATCACATGACTATAATATCAATTAAAAGGAACACATATAAATCTGAAAACTTTACAAAAAATATATGAGATCGCATAATAAAAAGAAGCCAAATGAATCACATAGTTAAAAAAAAGCCAAAACATAAAAAAATTAGAAATCTGGTCAAGCAAAATCGTACAAAATAGATATGAGATCGCATAATAAAAAAAGGCCAAAATGACAAAAATTTAAAACTTTGGTCACATGACTATAATATCAATTAAAAGCAACACATACAAATCTGAAAACTTTACAAAAAAGATATGAGATCACAAGACCGTATAATAATAAAAAAGACAAATAGATTGCATAGTAAAAAAAACTTCAAAATATAAAAAAATTAGAAATCTGGTGAAGTAAAACTTTACAAAATAGATAAGACATTGCATAATAAAATAAAAAAAGCCAAAATGCGAAAACTTGAGAACTCTGGTTATGTGATTATAATATCAATTAAAAGCAACACATAAATCTGAAAACTTTACAAAAAAGATATGAGATCACATAATAAATAGGGTTTAGGGAATGATTATTTCATCTTCAGAAAACCATGATCTCCAACCAGTGGAAAATTCAGGGCAAAGCAAGACTTTGTCACTGAATGAACGTCTAGTACCCTGAGGGGATTCAAAAACAAAACAAACAAATTTTCTCATAAGATAATAGCCAGTTACTGTATGTCTGAATTGCCAATGACAATCTTACCATTCATTTCACAGGTAGAATATCAATTTCCAATGAGAAGACATGTTGAACTAGGAAAAATAGAATAAGTTGACTGAAATCATCAGGCTTAACTTGATTTGTTAAACTGCATAATTTTCTCTACTCTTTGAATTATTTAATAGTCTATTTTAATTAAACAGAGTATAAAATGCATCATTACACATACCATAGTATATTTTTTATATATTTCACCTTTTTATTATTAATAAATAGAATAGCTATCAAAACTTTTTTATTTTTCAATAATTTATAACCAAATGTAAAACACTTTTTTGAAAATTTATAATAGTATTATACACCATATTATAATTATATCCAATATTTAACAAGTCATTAGTAAATTTACTGGAAATAAAAATTTTATCAGATAAATATTTACAAAGCTTTTCATTCACAAACAAAATAGATTTCAAAGCTGATAATTTATGTGATATTGGAACCTGTGAATCACATGGAATATTTCCTCTTGCCTCAATATCCTTAATAACCATACAATAATGTAATTTACCATTATTTCTATCAATTCTTAAATCCAAATATTTAATTGCCATATTTTCTTTCATTGATCTACTTCCATTTAATTCTTCCAATTTATTTTAACTCAAAATAAACAAATCAATAATACTAGCCCTTCCACATATAAACACATCATCAAAATATCTATAATAAACTTTAATATTTTGTTTAAAATTAATATTCTTTTGAAACAACAAAATTACAAATTCGCTCAACTATTGGCAAACTTATTGGCCAAACTTTTTCCATTATATAATAACAATTTTAAATTCAGCATAAATATTGGTATCTACAAAATGTAAAGCATCATTCACAAATTTAATCAATTTATAATGTATTTGTTTTATAATTAATGCATTTAAAATATTTTCAATGGATCTTAATCTATCAATTGATCCATATATTTCACAAATATCAAAAATACACATTATATCATTATCATTTACATTAGAAATTTTTTTTACAAAGACAAATGATGCAAATCCAGAGTATATAATCCAAATCCAATTATATTCTGTAATAACTTCTCAATAAATTTACATGTCGTGTAATAGAGAGAACCACCAAAATCAGTCATTAACCTATCTTATGCAATTTAACATTTGCAAAAATTCTTGGACAAATTCCTGCCAATAGATAAATTTTATATGTTCAATCATCAATAGTCTTATTTTTAGATTTTTTTAACACCCCATTAATAAATTTCAAAGGTATATTCTCAATATTTACACTCTGTATTTTTTTATAATTAAGTTTACTCATTTGGCAATCAATTTTATTCAAATACATTGATTTTGACAAAACACACATTCTTAAAGTTTTATCGTATTTTAAACATATTAAATTATTCGATAATAAAAAAATTTAAATTTACAAAGTTCCAGTTATATCTCGAGTTATTTTTAAATTTCTTATTTTTTACATTTGTAATCAAATTGTTTGAAATTCCCGGATGACGTTTAATTAAATTTAATGAATGTCCAACCGCAAACTTTAATTCTATCTTACTATCATACCAAGTCCCACCAACAAATTTTGATCCAAAACTTAAAATGAACTCTTGCTGAATTCCTATATTTATATTCGAAAAATTAACAAAGTTTTGGTTTTGAATTCGACATCCATTTTTATTTTAAAAAAAATTTATTTTCTTAAACTTCTTATCCATTTTAACATAATAATTATCAAACAAATATTGACAATCACATTTATAATTAAACCATGGATCAATATTATGTACCCAAATAAAAGGGTTTAAATACTTTAAATACTTCCTTTTAAAATATTTATTTACAGTGTTTTGGATTAATATTGCACTGAATATATATATATTGTGCACTTTTTATTAGCTCTGTCTATTCTAAAATAAAATTTTGGTGTATAATTTTAAATTTTACAAATCCAATAATATTTACTTATTAAAAGAAGACAATAATGACATATTAGTTCATAGGATTTAAACTTGGTTTTAGCTAATGGAAATTTATAAATGATCTTAACTCAAGATACACACAGATAATTATCTACAGAATCATATATATGCAGATGGATGAACAATTAATATCACTTAGTATTTAAAACCAGTGAAGTTTAAATTGTGTTTTGTAAACATGATGTATAGAGACCAGTAATTATTGTTTGTGTGCATTTGATTTTAAAAATAGAAATTATTTATATTCAAATCTTGTTATATTTAAAAGTAAATAAATAAGGTTTAATTTTACAAAATACTGATTTAAAATTAAAACAGTAAATTCTATCTTTATTTAATTTCTAAAGAATATTATATTTAATATTTTATTTAAAAAAAAAAAACGATAAATTATCATTTTAAAATGATAAACTAAAAACTTTCAAAATAAATGATTAACTGAAACACAGGCTTGTATATACCTGTGTCTATATATATATATGTAATATATAGGGTATACGAGCGATTGTTTTTTTTTTTTTTCATGTGTCATAGCATCGGCCTGGACGCGAACCCACAACCATCTGCAACCAACTACTTGATTGCAAGGCGGTTGCGATGACCTCTCGGCTAACAACACTTGACTATGAGCGATTGTTTCATAGAAAAAAGTGGGAAAAAACAACCAATCAAAGAGTTTCAAACAATTTTTGACTATGGAATTCAAGAGCGGGAGGAAAGCTTTGTGATCGTAAAAGTAAGTAACCAAGTTTTTTTTCTTTTCTTGTAATATATTTTAAAAAAGTTGGATTAAAAATTCCTAAAATCGTATTATTTACAAGCAGAAAAAATAATGAATTGTAACTTTTTTTTTTTTTTTGAAAAAAAAAAGAATTGTAACTTTACATCAATAAATATGGATAATTGTAAGCTTTGTTGTTAAAATAATGGAATAAATTAATCGTTTTTCTACTGGGCAAGTCAATAGTCGATAATTCCCAATAATCTCTTGAAAATTAATATATATTAAGGAAATAATCGGAGATGAATAATCAACAAATATATTCACTGAAAGGGAACAATAATTGTGCCATGGAACTGCATTAATAAACAAAAGGAAATAAATAAACACCGTCAATATCCTGTAAGGATAAATAAAAGAATAGCAAATCCCTGGAAAACAGCTAAGTATATATATATCATTTATAGTATCTAATAATAGATATCATGAAAACGAAATATAATTGATTTATCAAGTTATTTGAGGGAGTTGTTGTTTGTTGGAATAGCCTAGTAGAAAATAATTTTTGTGAAGTTGAACTAAGTCATATTTTTAAAAGAAAAAAATAGCAGAGTGCTTTAGTAAAAAAGATTTTTTTTCAAAAATGAGTGGAATTGAAAATTCAGAAAAAGAAGAAAATATGTGTTCTGTCCAAAAACAAGATCTCAAGGAGATGTTAGAAGTGAAAATAAGGATGGAAAAAGAAAGGGAGAGTCATGGGAAAGATAGAGAAATAGGAAAGGATATCCAGTGTGAAGTTATAGAAGAAAAGAAAGTTGTTGTGGTGGAAGAGAAGAAAAGTTTAGATGATTTGTTTGTATTGATGATGAAAATAAATGAATCTTTGATTGAATCTTTAAATAAAAAGTTAGAAGAGACTAGTAAATCTTTAAGAAAAGATAATAGATTTTTAAGAGTACAGTTGGAAGAGACTAGCAAATCTTTAAGAGAAGATTTGAATGGAAAGTTAGAAGAAAGTAATAAATCTTTAAGAGAAGAACTACAAGAAATTAATAAAGTGAGAAGTTAGAATTCATGAATAAAGGTATAGTTGAAAATCAACAAGCCATTAAGTTTATAAAGGGAGATTTAGAGAAAAAATTTGGAGAATTAAGTGAAAAGTTTGCAACAAAAGAAAATGTTATAGAGGTAGTAAAAAAGAAAATAGATGAACAATTAGAGGGATACATTCATAAAGATGTTCAAGCTTTCCAAGTCCAAGGTAAAGAAGCTATCAAACAATGGACAGTTAGTAAAGATGAACTGAATTTGAAGATAGAGCATTTAGATGAAGCTTTAAGTAGTAATCTTAAAGGTATACAGAATCAAATGAAATTAATGGAAAACAAGTTTGAATTTTTAAGAACAGAAGTAAAAGAAGAAATGTATAACAGTACTCTATAATTTAAAAAGGAGTTGGGAATAGGAATAGAAAAAAATTAACAGGTTATAAAATCTAACAAAACTGAAGATCAAAGATATTGATCTAAAATGGGAGAAAGGTTGAAGAAGTTAGAGAAAGAATTAATAGATCAAATAGAGAAGAATAAAGAAGTAATTGAAGAAAATAATAGCTCAAAAGAGATGAGTAATATAAACATTGATCAATTAAGAGAGGAGCAAAAGAAGTATATAGATAGTTTGTTTAGTAAAATGAAATTGGATAATAGAATACTTGATAATGATATTAGAGTTAATGAAATTAAGGTCAGCAATCGTGATAGATTAAAATGGTCAGAAAGCTTAGGAAAAAAAACTTCTAGTGAAATTTTAAGAGATAAAACTATGGATGAAAATTGTACTAGGGTAAAACAACTGGAAGATATTATTAATAACCATAATGAAAAAATAAGTAGTTTTCAAGAAATAGAATCTGATAGAGATGATCAATCAGTAGAGAGGAATAAGTGCAAGTAATTCTATAGCTATAAGATTTATTAAGATAAAACCCTTCAAAGGTGAATATAAGGAGAATCCTTCAGAATTCCTAAATAATTTGGAAGAGTTGTTTTCTTTGTGTCCTATGTCAGACAGGGAAAAATTAGCCATCTCAAATAACCATTTGTATGCTGCTGCAAGAGACTTGTGGCAGTCATTATTCGAAAAACCCATAGTATATGGAGACTTCAAGTGCTAGATATTGTCTAGTTTTTGGGGATCTGACAAGCAGGATTACATTAGATACCAAATAATGCAAGAAAGGTATAATGCTAATAAAGGTGGATATGCAAAGTTTTTCCACAATCAAGCTGTTAGACTAAAAACCCTTACTTCTTTTCCTTTGTCAGAAATGCAAATTGTCAGACTGATTCGATGAAATTTACCAAGCCATATTGAGCAAATACTCATCGCTGCAGATAAGTATACTATTGAAGAAGTGAGTGAGATTCTAGATGCATTAGAGTTGAGTGATGGCAGTTTAGAAAGAGGAAGTAGGCAGTTGAAGAAAAAGGTAAATTATCCAGTGTCTGCAATGCAAGTTAGGCCCAATATGCCTCAGAGAGTTCTAAGAAATGAACCATATTTTGGTGTAAAAAGTAGATTTGTATCTAAGGCTAGAAATCCAAGTATAGTGAATCGAGGTAGGAATAAACCATTAATTCAGGATAGTCAGCCTTCAACCAGTGGGGTTTCCACAATTTTAAAGAAGACAGGCGGTAAAGCTGTTGATAAGACCATGTTAAACTAGAAAGGTCTTTATTTATGTGTTCTTCTATGCAAGGGCCTTCGATGTATCAAAAGGGAAACAATATGTGGTTTTTAAACACATTAGATCTGGACATGGACTACTTAGAGCCATTAAACATTGGTGAGCTACCTATCATGTATAAATGTCCAGTAGTAACCTTATATATTGGTGAATTAAAAATTAAAGCTTTAATTGACTCTGGAAGTCAATCTTCTATACTATCAGAGTGTATGTATATGAAAATTATAGCTGCACAATATATATATATATATATATATATATATATATATATATAGAGAGAGAGAGAGAGAGAGAGAGAGAGAGAGAGAGAGAAAGAGAGTTCTCATGATTTTAATAAGTAAGTATATAATTTGACAGTTATCAAATATGTGATGCTATGAATATAAATTTATTTATGGAACAAACATTTCCAAATATTTTACTAAGACAGTTGACAAACTAGATTATCTATGATGAACTAACAATGTCAATCTATATTACCAGTCAAAAAGATCTGTCATATATAAAGAAATCAATAACTGATTACATGATGACTGAATCTACTTGCTAGCATCAAATTTTGTTTTATATAATTCAAAATAGCTTAACATTTAAATATTACTTTCCATGGATTTTTAATGATTTACATCATGTAGATAATTCTATATCTTAGTAAATAGAAAACCCTAATAATATAAATGTATTCACAGAACATATACCATATTACTAAGGTAATTCCCATACTTATTTTATCAATATCATTTGAATGAACTCATAACTAAAACCTGTCTATTTATTATATAACTGCCAATATATTTTATCAGTGAAAATATAGAAAATTTATCTAGAATTTAGTTTGTTATGTAGCAATAAATGAAATATTGGTGCTAGAAAAGATTTGAACATTACAATGGGTGTAATTTTTGTAAGCTAGTTTAATTAATATAAAAAGAAAATTCATCTATAAAAAAGTATTCATTTTTTGTGAATCAATGCTTAATTTATTACAACATAACAAACTTAGGCAAAATAAAAAGAATCAATTTTTGCTTGACAAATAGATTACCATTTATATAAAAAAGATAGATATTACATACAAATTTGTTATACAAGTTTTTACAAAATCTAGTGTCTGAATTATCGCATTAATAAATATTGGCTTATTTATTCCTTGAGTAGGTTTATACTGAAATTTATATATAGATTAAAAGTTGCATAATTGTTTTAAAAAAATACTACAAAGGAAACTAATTGATACAAATGTTTCTAAATATTGTTATTTACAAAATTGTAAATGAAGAACAAACATTTTTATTCATTTTTCTGATGAAAATTGATTAGTAATAAAATGCAAATGATATAATATCTGAATAATATTAAATTATATTGTAATTTAAGTTGTATTAATGTTTTACAGTAAGGCAATTATTATTTTCTGATGATTAATTATTAGATGTTTTCAAACCATGGGTAATTCAATCTATAAATTCTAGAGCAGTAGACATGCTAATATTTGATAGTTATTTAATTATATGTTGGCTTATGCACTTTTTAGTCTATTCCACAGACATCATATTTAAAACTTACTATTATTATGATTTTGTTAATATATCCACAAAAATGCTAGAAATTTGGCCAATGCACTTTCATTTAAGTTATATTAGTGACAGTCATTGCAACTGACAGAGAAACAATTACAGGGTATATTTCTAGAATTACTCATCATATTACTAAAATTTGTCATAATAATTATATTTATAAAGTGCATACTCAATACTTAAAAGTAATATTTATTAAGGCTATAACCTTAAGATTATGCACTTTATAAATATAATTATTACAACTTTATATTATCTTAATAGATGTCTAAGCATAAGATCTCAACACTGACTCATTGTAAATTGAACGCTTTCATGATTGTTAATGGGTTATATAATTTGTGAACTTAATTATTGAGGTATATATTAGGCTTACACTCTCAAATACAAATTCTTTAGTTTCTCTTATTTATTTAGAAAGTAGGTTAAAATAAGCATGGCCACTACTGCCATTTTGGCAAGTGCATAATCTTAAGGTTATAGCCTTAATAAATCTTACTTTAAAATTTGTCATGCAAGTCACCAAATTTCTCTATACCCTTTCTCCCTATAAACTGACCTATATACAGCACATTATATTCTTCCCCAAGTCAGAAATCACAAATCATATATAATATTTGACTCAGCTGTATATTTTGATGAACCAAAGGACAATTTTTCCATCCAATTAGCACATCACTACACATACAACCATACTAAAACACAAATGAAAAACAAATAAATTTTCTGTGACTACAATCAACTTCTAGCCATTTTTTCAATTCTACAACTGCCAGCTTTGAATTAATAGAGCCCAGCAAAGTGTACATTGAAAGAGTCCTGACACATTGTGACAGATAAAAATGCAATTAACAGGAAAGAATTGTGCATTCAACTTTCCAAAACATGGTCTACTTAAAATGTATAAATAGCCATTCAATTATGCTAATCACCCATTTAAGTGTCTTTAAAAACCTGCATTTTTTTCCCTTTGTCAGTTGCCATAACTATAAATAATATAACTTTGTCAAAAGTGCACTAGTCAAAATTGCTAACTTCATAGATATTAAACTTATTTCGAATATGCTTTTACATATATATTATTCACATTCCATTTCCTCTAGATACGGTGTAGCAAATTTTTCAGTGTTATTATTATTATTGCTATTATTATAAATGTTGTTTTATTTCTTCTTTATTTATTAGGAAACTTTTAAAGATGTGGACATTTCTTATTTTCATGACTATTGTGTCACTTGTTTTGGAAAATGTAGAATCTTGTTGGTTAAGAGTGGTAAGGGTATATTATTATTACACATACATTTTTACATAATTAAAGGGAATTTGAACAGGGACTTTCAAGCTCTCTTTAGTCATCCCCTCCATCTTATACATCCAATAAACATGACCACATACATGCAAAAAACATAAATGAACTTTAGTATATGTATTTCATGCTGAACCAGCACTCATCAGTTTATAGCTTGAAACGTCACGTCATTGCTATACATGCATTTAATTATATATATATATATGAATTTAATCTGCTGTTTAAAATATTTTTTGTTATTTTTGCTTGGTTGTAATACAAAGTTATTCATAGATATGTTGTACTTTTGTAGATCAATATTTTGTGCAGAACTGATAGGTTTGTAATTTTTAGCTTATCATCTTTATTAAAGCTCAGTATTAACATAGTAATCATCTATTCAGTTAATATTTATTTATTGTCAACATATTTCATACATAGATTTGCCTTTTATATTTCTTCACATTCTGTTAAATTATTAATACTTTTTTTTATAATTTCATGGAGCACTTTGCTACCTCATATATTTTGATCCAACTCGAATTTTTTCTTTTAATAAATTTAGCAATTCAGAATATGGGATATTACTTTATTTTTTCATTTTGTAAACAAATATTTAATATTTTATGAAATTCTTGATTAATATTTTTATCTTATTGCTTAAATAACTTTCCACTAAATACAGAAAATGTTTATTTACATTTTTTGACCTTTTATTTCTTATTTCTTATTATAGCCATTATTGTTTATTCTTACTATTTTACAAAATTTTAGGTATTCAGTTCTTGATAATCATTTTTAGAAGAATTTATATGCCTTTTTTCTTTCAAACACTGTATTGTTTCATTAAAAAATAATATTTATAAATTGTTGGTTTTAAGAGCGGCTAGCTATTCATAATAGACTATTAAACATCATATTGATTTCATTTAATTCCAAATTTTCATCAAAATCTGTTTAATACATTAAAACAGTTTGCAAGTTATAATTTAAAGCAATTGAATGCCTCAGTAGGAAAATAAGTATTAATATTATCTGTTTTAAAATAAGTTTTTATTTATAGTTTTGTAATAATATTTCTTTTGACCTCATTATTCAATAATCACTTCTAATAATAATTCTATTAAGAAACAATGCTGATCCACTTTTGAAACTGTATGATTCAAGTTCGAATCTTAGTTTCACATCAGTCATGTTTGTTCTATTGTCTTCTACGCATTCCTCCATTCCACTTAAATTTAAACCCTCATTATTGGAATGTGTGCGTAAAATAGTATTAGTTTTATATGTGTATATAAGCTTGTTAAATATGCCTTATGCCCCCACACCCCAATATGAGATTTTAACGCACTAAAAATAATTTATTAAAGTTAGAATATTTAATATTTTGCATTAATTATTATTTACGTCAAAGTCATATAACATTTTAAGTTATAAAATCTAAAAGTTGTTTTTAACCTTTTTAAATGTTTAAATGTATTAAAAATAGAAATTCCCTGCTAAGTAAAATTGTAAGTCATAGTGGGTGGGGAGAGACGATAGAACACTGAGAAATATTCCTGAAAGCTTTTAATTAGTTTTTTAAAGAAACATAAGCAGTATAATGAGGTCATAGGTGAAATATGCAATAAAACAAAGTAAAATGTTCAGATTAAAATGACAAATGGACCATGTGCTATTAATGCAGTATTTTACCTGCAGATATTTGAGTGGACCTGAAAGGCAAACAAATATGTAATGTTAGATGGATCTGAGAGATAAAGGGCAGAGGAAGCAAAGGTATATAAAGGCTTGTTAAAAGTAAAATGGTGCTTAATATCACAACCTGTTTTTCAACCTCAATCTGGTTTTTCTGTGTCAAGTTATTAAAGTATGCTATTTACATATAACATTGTGATGCCTAAGTAGTCGGCATGTGCTATTCTCCTCTGGAGGATAGTAGATGTGCTGGATTCCTTACTTGCTTTTAAAATGAACTGAAATTGTCTGCTGTAATCCATATACTGCTGCCTAATCAACTGCTGTTTATAATCAAGATCAATAAAAACTGTTAAAAAGAACTACTGTGCCATACTTCATGAACAAGAGGATTACTCAGAAATGTTCACATTCTCCTTAAATCTAAGGTAATGAGTACCCAAAATCTATAAGAACTTTCACACTCTTCATTCAAATTAGAATGTGTATGTTTAATTTGTATAGTTTTTGTTTATAATTTCTACTCATGTAAATCCTTTTAAACAACTAATGTTCTTTAAAATCTGTATCCTGTAAAATGTGTAATTACTATACAATCTTTTCTTTTCTTTTGGGTATCTATTTCTATTAATTTTTATTTATTGACATAATTAATTTCATGCCACAATAATTTCTGATCTACCCTGTTAACTTTATTAAATGTTAGCCTTTGCCAAATGCGTGAAGTTATTAGATAATATATTTATAGTAAACTTGTCTTATATTTATGAATAGGCTAGCTCGGAAATTATCTATCTTTATATTTTATAAATTCTTTATCCGATGCATTTTATTTTATATTAATATTCTTTGTTGTTTCATCTTATATTTTAATAAATTATCTTAGCTTCAGAGACTCATCTCACTTTCATGATTAGCTATGAGTGTGGGTATACCATAATTTGTGTGGGCAGATATCTTGGCTTAATAATAGAAATATGCTAGCATTATAATCTTTACCATTTTATTATTAATTTCATTGGCATCCATTTAATTTAACTTTATAATTAAACCAATCTCACATTATTCAAGAGCTTGTAGGTTAACCACTACTAAATGTGGGCCATGGGAGTGAGTCATCATTCATTAGCAATTAAATATATAATATGTTCTATTATCAAATGATAGGTGTTATTCTTGAGCGATGTCACAGTTTTTCTCTTATTTTAAGCCAGAGAAATTATAAGATACCTATGATTAATAGTATTGTTACACTCCATACGGAAAAGCATAGATCAAAGTGCTCCCATGAAATGCTAAGTCTGTCTTGCAGTCATGTAGTAACAGTGGCAAAAGTTGCTTATATCCAGACTTGAACATGATTAGTCTTATAGGGTCCCTGTCAGAAAGTGCACCCATGTATTTATATTTCCCTTCTGGCTTGCATCTCAATGTTTGCTCTGTTATTATTCCATGGCATCTTTATCAATACCACCTCTCATCTAGTTAACTATTCTTTTATCCTCTGCTTATGTTTTCACTTACAAAACCTCTCATGTTATCTGCCTTTCAATAACAGGTCTGATTTAGAATTAATTATGTAAATAATCTTTTTTATATATAATCTATTGTTGGGATGAGTTAATTCACAGCATATATCTCATTCAACTTTTACCTCACATGATAGCTAACGTACTTAGTCTGGGGCATGAAATAATGGTTTACTACCATTAAATACCCAAAGGGACAGGTTGAATGGAATGCTTTAATAATGTAAACTCATATATATTCAGAATATTGATTACGATCAAATTCCCTGTCTGTAAATAAAATAATATTAATATTAAATATAATTTAAATTATATATACATCTGCAAATGTATTTCCTTAATGCCTTATAGCCATAGTGATTCTTGTCAAAATAAATTAAATACAACTAGGTCAGTCATTAGATTAGTAATATCATTAGTTGTAAAATAATTAGTTAGAGTCTCTTGCATCTCCTTGACTATAGTAGCCTAAAAGATGTTTGCTAATGTGGTGGCTAGTACATTATCCTGTAGTTATATGCTATGTAGTCAATCCACTAGATTTAAACTCAGCATTTCAGGCCCTGAACCCAACTGTAGTGCTGCTGTTCCAATGTAGTAAAGGGGAGATGCAACTGGTTAATGAGATATACGAATTCTGACCATTACATTATTGTAATGGCCTAAAGATTTATCTGGTATGATAATACGTTAGCTAAGTCACCATAGAAGGTAAGAGGGTCTCTCTAGAATCTCTGAGTTAATATAACCACATGCATTTTATCTCCATTAAAGTGAGATGCAGGGTTAACACTTGAGTATATATTAAATGATAAACATATACTCTTCTTACCTTTACATTTTTCATATGCATTATTCCCTAGCTACAAAGTCAGAAAAAAATCTGTATAGTCATCTAGTTAAGGTATATCTCTATGACTAAATATTTGGGTATGCATAAACATGTACAGTGTGTGAGGATATGTATGTGAAAATATATGTGATTGTATAAATTGAATATACAGTAATACATTTTATTGAAATAGTTAAGATTTTACTTCATTAACACTTAAAATAAATTAATATATATATATATATATATGCTCTGCCCACAAATAATGAAGCTATTAATTGTCAGTGAATTATTAAAATTTACCGCCAAGCACTTTCGGGACAGTTTACAGTCCCATATTCATGGCGACTTATTTTATTAATAACTGTAAAATTATCAAATTTTATGCAAATTTATGCACAGATGTTATGTGGACCATTTATGAGATAGGGAATAACAGGCCTCTCTGCTGTTGATTGCCGATGGGTCATCTGCAATTAAGTAAGCTTCCCTTGTTTGTTTCAGAGCAAATGACATTGGCTGTGGTAAGTAGAAATTGCCCAGCCACACGAGCCAAATTCATCATTAATTTTTTAAAATGGCTTGATTTAAATATAATTGCTGGTTTTAGGAATAAGTGGTTTAGTATAAATGATGAATGGTCAATGGACTTCTCACTGAATGGTATAATGGCAAGTGCTGTACTTGACCATTATGATAAGCTAATATTACCCACATTCTTCATGTCAACCCCACCTATGATATACACATGCTACATTGATGATACATTTATTGTAGCCCCAGAAGACATTATTACTAACCTTCACAATAGCCTCCAGAATAAAACTAAGCTTACTTTTATTACAACTTGGGAAAACCAAGACAAACAGGTCAAATACTTTGACATATGTGTTAGTAAAAATATAGATAAGCTGGACTACCAAATGGATGTCAAACCTTTGGAAGTACAAGGTTTGACAAACCCTAATTCTTATGCACCTCACTCCCATAAACTTGCAGTCCTTTCTTCATTTATGTTTAAGAACCATAACTTGTGCAAATATGAGGCAGATAAAAGAAAAACTCATCAATTATATAACTGATTTAAGAAAAATAGGACACACTTATTCATCCATCAACAGAAAAGTTAACAAATTTTTCTATAAAATAAACCACAACTACAAGAAAGAAAACAAACCAAGAATCCTAATCACATACATTCACTCTACGGCTAAATGCCTCATCAATCAACTATCATATTACTTTGAAGTCGCTTTCTGTTCACCTCCCAACACCAATAGACTGATAAATAATACCAAAGACAGGATCAAACCTGAACTTACCCTTCAAGTTGTGTACAAAATCACCTGCCCCCAAAGAAATTGGATGGCAACATATTATGGAGAGACCAAAACTAACATTGCCATGAGAGTAGCTCAACACCGATACCTTTATAATAGAACCAAAACAAAGTTGAAGGTAATTTGATTTCTGTCGAGCAGGAGAGAAACACTGGACATGCTTTTCTACCTACCACAGCCAGTGTCATTTGCTCTGAAACAAACAACAGCAAACGTAAAGTTAGGGAAGCTTATTTCATTGCGGGTGACCCATTGGTGATCAACAGAAGAGAGGCCTGCTATTCCCTATCTCATAAATGGTTCACATAACATCTATACATAAATTTGCATAAAATTTGCATAATTTTACAGTTTATTAATAGAATAAGTCACCATGAATAAGGGACTATAAACTGTCCCGAAAGCGCTTGGTGGTAAATTTTAATAATTCACTGATAATTAATAGCTTCATTATCTGTGCGCAGAGCACATATATATATATATATAGTAATACATTTTATTAATTTAAACACTTATATTTAACAAATATTTTTACAATAAGTAACATTTTAATAACAATATTTATAAAAAAAATATAAAACTTTTGGTTTAACATATGTGGTTACTTTTTTATTATAGTTTATTTTACTTATTACTCTAACCTTTTATATTCTACAAAGAGTAGGCATTTGATGTCCATATTAACTTAAATGCAATTTATTTTATAATTGTGTTGGTCTAAATCATTCTTGCTTGCAAAATTATTATATTGGGATTGTAATTTATTTTATTTTCATTGCCTTGATAGATGAAATGTCACATTGATAATATCAGATCCTCCTGTTATTTAATTCTATAATAATAAAGGCACAAAAAACCATTTCTAATAGAAATAATTACCCAAGTATACTACAAAAAATTAACTAAATTGTACCAAAACATCACAAATAATAGATAACAGTATAACTGTACAAATGTTGGGAATAAATATGTTTTAGTTTCTGGTTGGCATCTTGTCTAGTCACCTGTTAATACAGCTCTCATGGGAACAGTCAATTCACACTAAAATGTAAGTGATTGTGGAAAATAATTGGATAAAAATAACTGTGAGTAATAAATATTTATTGTGCTTATATAAATTAAAGAAATTAAAAGGAGATTACACTTATTAAATAATAGATTATCAATTCACTTTATACAAATGGCTGCCTATAAGGAAGCAAAAGCCCATATATGTTCTTCAGGAGAATCCATATAACCGAGAAAAAACTCTGAAAATGATTCTCAGAAAAAATTACCAAAGTCCAACAAGAGTAGGCTTTCTAGAATTTACTAATGATAACAATAAGAATAATCCAGTAAAAACAAACAACTCTAATCTTAGCAAAAACTCTGAGAAAAAATCTACTTATAATATAAATATTAAGACTTCAGATCAAAAATGTGAAAATAACAAGGTTACACCTGATTCTAAAAATGCTAATGGTCATAGGCAGACACAGAATGACCAAAATAGTCACCCAAAAAGTACATAAAAAAGCACTGCTAACCAAAGTTATAGCATGAATACTTTTGATAAAAATGAGTTACGTTATTTACGTGTCGAAATGGAAGTGACTGAATGTGATAAAAATTTGAAGGTGGAAAAAACACCTCAGAATGTGAATTCAATCTCTATTTCAAAAAATTGATAATATAGATTATGACATGGGCTACCTCCCTGCACCAAAACCCAGTCTCTTGGACGTTTCTGAAAAAAGTTACAAGATAACTTCTGGTCAAAGTAGGGCATCACTTAGAAAGTTTTTTCAAATAATGCAGAAAATGACAACAATCTATAGTTAGAGCCAGATAAGCACAATATAAATATAGAAATAATTACAGATGAAGCCAGGGACCTAAAAGAAGACCCAGAAAACCCAAATACCTCAATAAGACTTGATTCTTGTCAGAAAAAATCATAAGATGGTAAGAAAAAATCATAAGATGGTAATAACACACTTGAGAACAATATTGAAACAATGATAAATAATCAAGATACAAATATTAAATTTGAATTCCAAATCCCTTCACAAAACTCTGAACAATATACTGGGCAAAGCCCAAATCTAAACAGTCACAAGAGTTAAAAATCAAGACATAAACGGGTCTCCGACCTTTGTTCAACACTCAAACAATAAACAAGAGTCTCAACACAATAATTCCACTATCTACCAGAATCAACCCAAAGCTTACAAATATACCAACAATGATAAAAATAGTGATTGACTGGAAAATAGGATGCAGAGATCTACTTTAATAAAAAATTTTCCACACTAAACCAAAAAAGTATTCATCAAAATGGGAGTAGCCCAAATACAAATAAGATCTTCAGTTGTTTAAACACAACCCATGAACAACTTTGATATGTTAAAAAGGTATCTGCAGGGGCAAAACAACTTTGACCAATTAAAACATACAACCAAGACAATATCCAAAACAACTGGATTAATAACAGTTACCTTATGTCACTAAAAATCATGGAATTAGAAAATACAAAGAAGAAGACACAATGGCCAATCCTCCCAAATGCCAAGTAAATAAACATAACCTGAATCAACACAACATAATTATGATAGTTTTAACAAGTCAATCCCTGCCTTGTTGATCAAATCCTTCCAAGTCTATAAGCACGATAATGCCTTGATTTTATCAATTACAGACAACAATATTAATTTCTTCAAATTTCCAGTTCAAACTCTACTAGACTTTTTCAAATCTCATAACATCTGAAAGTCAATTTCCAAAGTATTGTTCCATCCAAATGATCACTATCTAGTGATCCAGTTCACAAATGTCATCTCAAAAGAAGCCTTTAGAAATTTGTTTAAAACCCTTGGTGGAAGATATTTTGTTAAAATAGATCCCAACTGACCCACTTACCTGAGAGGAACAGTGAGAAACTGCAGCATCTTATTCAGGAAAACTGATTTACAACTGTTTTGACTATAAACTAATCTACGATTGTGAAGTACAAGTTCCTTCAAACATAGCAGAATTTAGAATAATGCTTGGCAAACATATTTCTCCATTGGTCAGTCCTAGCCTGTTTCACTATAAAGAAGCTCCAATCATTATTAGCTTGCAAGATGTGTCTCCACAATGCTTCCACTGCCTTTAATGGGGACATCTCATGAGAAAATGTCCTGCCTGCAAATGTACACAATCTGGATCAATTCATAAAAAAATCATTAAGTGCAACAACAAAGGGACTACTCTAGCAGAAGTTGTACAAAAAATTGAACAAACAACAGGAACCAGATCTCTATTATGAAGGAAATGTCAACAAATCTAAAACCAATCCACCATATTTCAAATTACCTTTTTCTGTTCCTTCCATTTCTACCTTAACTCATATCAGTGAATACTCCTCAGACAATGATTCATCAACATTGATAGATATGGAATCAGATGACCTAAATTGTGCAGCCAATATATCTATTACTAACTTAACTCATCTTCACATTTTCCCTCTGCAGAACAGAAAATTCAAAAAGAATAGGCATAATAATGCATCAGCCACTTCAACATCTTGTGAAGATATCACCATAGTAGCAGACCTTGTCAATATGGCTGAACATACTCCATCTATCCCCTTATGTAAGAAAAAAACCAGACTCATGTCACCAGTCAACATTGGTCTCCTGAATGTAGCTGGACAGACCGAATCTATAAGTTCCCCAAATGAAATGCCCCAAATTCATTCAGAAAGTCATGTACATATCACCTTCATAGAAAAAAATTGTCTTGTTCCTTCTGTTTTAGATGTCAATGCCAGTTCATCTTCAGAATCAGAGTCTGGAACAATATTCAGTCACAATGACATACACCCAGAACAAGAAGATTCTACTGTGGCTTAGCTCTAGTTTATTGATAATGATAAACATCACTTCAGTTAATATCAGGGGCCTGAAATCTTGTGATAGAGCATGTGCCATATTGCACTGGTTTTGTTGTCAGACCCCAGATATTTTATGCTTGTGTGAAACAAAACTGCATATTTAGTCTAATCCCAGGATTTTCCAATTTATGCAATCCATGGGATATTTCTATTATTCCTTTTTCTACATTGCCACTAGTGGAATTGGACTAATTATCAACAAAAAATCACCTATTACTTAATTTAAAATCTTATTCATCAATGCAAATTGTCTCATAGCAGTGATTCAATATAAAGAATGGACTTTCAATCAGGTAAATGTTTACCTCTCTAGAAATGTGGAAATAGTCTTCAATGTAATCCATTCCATGAATATAGCCTTGAGAACCAGCCAATTTCCTATGATTATCATTGGAGACTTTAACCACACCCATGAGCAATTCCAAACAAAATATGTCAGCAGCTTCAATAAACCTCTGGTAAGCAGCAGGGTCCTCTTCCCCAAAGATGCTTTTTCAATTTACACCAGCTCAACCCATACCCTTATCTATTTGGTGTTTATGTCACCCTCCCTATCAACAAAAATGGAAGCATACCTATGGCCAGTAGTCTTCTTAGACCATTATGCCTTAGAAAACAAAATTATTCCAGACAATTCACAAATATCTTCAATAAACCTACCTCAAACTATTACAATGTTGACTAAATCAAATTCATCAATCCAACTAATCTCAAAAATTTATTATCACTTTCAATAGAGTAAATATATCCTCACTCCCAACTGTACAAACCTGGTTAATATTCACAAGCACACTAAGTGAGTTAATAAAACAGCATATTTCCAAAAGAAGAGGTTCAGTTCATCTTAACACTGAACTAGACAGAATAGCCTATAAATTGGAAAATTTACCATATGAAATCCAAAATATTTCCAAAATAATTGCCCTTAAAATGAAATGTAGGGCTAATCAAAAATCTGTGGCAGGGTATTTATCAATAAAAAGAGCTTGCCAATATTTACACAATCAACACTGCTGGTCCTGTGACTACCTCAGGTCGTCTCTTGGAGCCAACAGAAACTCCAGAGCTCCTAGTATTATTGAAATAAATGGGAAGAGATATCTCAGAACTTCCATGCTCCTCAGGGTCAGGGAATTTTGATGCCAAGAAATTCAATTATATTGGCATATCCAGTCCTCACAAAACATTTGGGACTACTGACACAGGACTACACAATATGACTGAAGCTAGAATCCTCTTGAAACTCAAGGATCTCTCTAACAGGACACACCCAGGATTGCATGGGATACCAAAGTCTTTCCTCATTCACCTATGTGTGTGCACACTACCAATCATCAAAAAAATGATAAATCACTTATTCAACAAAAGCCATGTTATTTGTAGGATCTACTCTATAGCCACAGTTCCCTTGCTCAAAAGACCTGAAGACCCATATGAGATGGAAAATCTAAGACCAATTTCCATGATCCCACCAATAATAAAATTAATAGAAAGCCTTATAAAAGATGATATCCAAGTGAAAATCATTGACCACCTGTCAGCATACCAGTTTGCTATAAGGGGAAGCTCTACTGCTGTTGCCATCAGCAGGTTCTGCCTCATCATCAATCATGTTTGCAGAAAAAAGATATCCCGGCCAGTCATGGTACAGCTAGACTTTGCAGGGGTCTTTGACTGTGTCAGGATCGATGTGTTGCTTGGTGTACTGGAGGATCTTCAAGTGCCTAATGCATTTCTCCAAATAATTGAAAACCTTCTCCAAAATAGAAAGGTTTTCCTTTCTTTGGATGATTGAGTTGCTCCAGGATTTCAGCCCAGTGTTTCCAGTCCATAGGACTCACCACTAAGTGCATACTCTTTGCTGCATATGCTAACACATTGCTGTTCAGCATAGAGGCATCCCTCACTGAATTTCCATACCATTGCTAAGAGCATACATCACATAACCTATATGGTTGATGTGGTGGTTTTTCTCTTATCTCAGAATGAGTTTGCTAGGCTAGAGGAAATATTAGATTACTTCACTCTCAAATTTGGTCTAAGAGTAAATGAGCTAAATTAGCCACATGGCTAATAAAGATGGGGAAACAGATCCTGGGGAGATTCAAAGCTCCCCTTCAGAAATTACTAGTTTTTGCAAATGACATCACCCCCTTTTATTATGAGGAAAGAGCTCTAAGAGGCATTACTAACAAACACCATCACTTCACTATCTTAAATATGCCTTTCTTTGTTGGGGAAAGTCACCCTACCAAATGCAGCAGTTCTTCCAAAAATAACCTACTTTCTAGCTGGCTTTTCCCCAACAAAGGAATTCATCCAAAATGCCAAAACACTTTGCAGAAGGCTATGTTGGGGGGGGGATACCAAATGATTAGCCTCAACCTTCTTCAAAGACCCAAAGCTCAAAATGGTCTTGGATTGCAGACAATTCCTACCTTTTTATTAAAATGAACATAAAACATGTTAGTAAATCAATTTAATGCAATCCCTAAAATGGAAAATCCCATATCACTGATGAAGATTGAGCCAATGGAAAGAACCTCCCCCTAAACAAACATGGTTCAAAAACAAGTTACATTGATTTTGGAAAACATTAAAATTTTCAAATTT
Source organism: Epiperipatus broadwayi (assembly GCA_028023455.1). Lineage (NCBI taxonomy): Eukaryota > Metazoa > Onychophora > Udeonychophora > Euonychophora > Peripatidae > Epiperipatus > Epiperipatus broadwayi. Next base: position 355,467 of record JAQFVV010012927.1, read on the forward strand.
ACTGTTCAGTTCCAAACATAGATATTGGGACATATATAATATGACACATGATAATGTATCCAATGTTGAATGCCTGCTTGCAGTAGGAATTCCCAGTCTCATGAAATTAACCAATTGTATAAAACTTGAACCAAAACTAGTTGGCTTCCTGTTCAAGGTCAACCTTGGAGCCTTGCTGACCAGTGCTTTCCTTTATTATAAATGAGGATGTAGTATAGATCCTATCTGCCTGTTGTGCAGTAAACAGGATGAGTCCATAAATTATATTCTTAATCATCGCACAACATAGAACAACCTTTACCACAAAGCACTAATAAGGATCAAAAATGCTAACATCGCATGCATTAATATTGAAAAAGCAATTTAAAGCAGCCTGTATAGAAACATCAGACTAGCCACCTTTGTAATTTCCTTAGGGGCAAAAACAAATTTTTCTCTTTTAAGTAATTGACTATTCAAAATAACCTGTAAAGACATTTTATGTTCATCAGAAATATTACTACTACTTTCAATTGCAGAAACAAAATCAAAAATTAAACTTCTATTAGCAAACGGAACAAAGCCAGGACCCTTAGCTAAAATAGCCAAATCAGATGCATTCAAAATATAATTTGACAAATTTAAAACAGATGAAGCATCAGGCCTATTTTTATAAGACCCAAATCTAAACTCTTTTCCTTTCACAAAACTGTATTTTCAGCCTTTCCAATCAACCATTTAAATTTCTTGAAATACTTATTATTATAAGTGATTTCACACTTACTCCTAAACCACTTTAAAAAAGAATTGAAAACAGAATAATTAAAATTCCTTCTAAAATCCAACTTTCTTCTAAACATTCTATAACTATCAATTAAATTAGATAAACTACTCATAATCTGTATAATAAATTGATTAAGAATAAATCTTTTAAAATTTAGAATAAAATCACAATTAGAAAATAAAACCAATTTCCTATCCAATTTAATATTACATGAATTAGGAAACACATTGCAAAACCTACAAGACTTAAGAAAATTAACCTGAGCCTTTAAAGATTCAATTCTATTAGACATATTAATTAACTTTTATATTTCTAAAATTTCTACACAAGAAAAATGATCATACAAAATCTGCCACATACTGAAAGAAAATTAATACCTATACCAAACAAAATAATACAAATAATAACAAACAAATAATACAAAATAATACAAATTAATAATACAAATACACAAAACAAAGCAAATAAAATATAAAATTCACTAAACTATAAAACACTATTCAAAATATTAAACAGTACACCTAATTAGAAAACTAAAACTGCCTAACACTATAATTATCTAATAAAACTGCCACATACTAAAAGAAAATTAATACCTATACAAATACAAACAAATAATAATAAGTAATAAACAAAAACAAAAAAATTAATAATAATAATAATAAAAAATAATATTACGAATACACAAAACAAAACAAATAAAATATGAAATTCACAAAACCATATATCACTATTCAAAATATTAAATAGTATACCTAAATAGAAAACCAAAACTGTCTAACACTATACTAGCAAAAATAAAAATCCAAAACCATAAAACAATACAGTACTAGATTAAATTCAAAATTTTACCAAAATCCTTACACAACCTTGACCTTCTCAAGTGAAAATCAACCTAAAGGAAAACATATATATATACAAACAAACAAACCTTCCCATAATTCATTTCAAACTCCACCTTCCCTTAATATCAAAAGAAGTCTTCATTAAAATTTCATGATATGGTTGGTGCATAATAAAATTGTGTTTGACAAAGGAATGAACTATAATCTGGAAGTACTTTTTGTCAAATTATTAAGAGAAACAAAAAACTTTGACTGAAAAATCTGTGAACATTAGTTAGCTGCACAAACATGGGACCAATTGAACATTCAAGGCCAAATTGCCATCTGGTAAACACTCAATAGAATATTATATTAACACACTAGGCCTCTCAACCCTCGATTCACAATAAAGGACATTTAACAGAACTGAAAGATCATCATTCTTTTTTAACAGGTGATGCAGATAAATAACCTACACATGAAATTGATTATAATGAATCATGGCAACAACTGGAACAGAATAGTGAATAGATTTCAGTTCTGTTTTGTTACTATGATTATCACAATGGTCGATATCATTGTAGTAAAATAATAATAGTGACTAAAGTCTGTAATGTTTAAGCTGTCACAAATCACCTTAAGGGTATTATAGCATAGAATGTTGAAGACAGTGGATCCCCCTCAATATGTAATAATATTTTTTTCATATGTATATTTTCCTCCCTTGTTTTTTTGTTAAATCAACTGTCTGCTCATGTGCAAATAATTGTTCCTTGTATTTTATAACCTTGTAAAATTATGTATGCAAGGGAATTCCCACATGTACTTATAATTTGTGTGAATAAAAGTTTCTTACCTTTCTTATGATGATGAGCAGATTTGCAAACAGCAAGTTTTTATGAGCTAATTTTATTTTAATTTACAATAATAGTAATAATATACATTCCGTATGTTACATATTAACACTTGTTTTTTTTCTTGCATCTATATTAAAAAAAAAGAAGTGAAGGCCTTCACTTACCCTGTTTCTGGCTCCTGTTTTATTCTTTTTTTTTTTTGTAGTTTAGGGAATTAAATTTTTTTAAAACTATCCTTATTAAAAAAAAGAGTTTCTTAGTTCTCATTCCATATACAAGCTATATCAACAATGTAGTCATAAGTAAAAATAATTTCAACTTTTATAAAAATGCTATGTAAATATATGGTAGCCATTAAAATTACAAAAGATTTCTACAGAGATTTCACCTTCAAATGAAAATTTTTATTTCACTTAAATTTTATTTAATGAATGAGAGAGTCCGGTTTCTGGGAGAGCCTTCAAAAGCCTTAATCCTTGTTCTTTTGAGGAAGGGGGCTGGGATGAAGGTGCTGTGCTAATCATTACCAACATTCACAAGATAGGAAAAATAATATTATTTATGACGATTTTTAATGTTATCATCATGAATAATTTTATCCATGTAATATTGCTAAATAAGTTGCAGTTTGGCCTCATAATTCTAATTACAAGTGATTCATCTTATTTAATTTTATTATTTCCAATGTAGTTATTGATAGGGCTAGCCTTTTGCTGTTAATGTGATTTTCATAATGGACTAGAATGTTTTTCAGCAAAGGCATTTTGAAGCTTGGATATTTTTGCCTTGTTGTTCATAATTTTTCCAAAATATTTAGAATTCCTCTCTTGTGAATATGTTTGAGGTCATGTGGAAGAATTGAACAGTAGATTGATTTAGTCTGTATTTTATATTCTCTCAAAGTGTTTTCCTATTTCTCAACTTATCTACCACAATTTGGATTTCTCAATATTGTTTTCCTAAAATACTATTCATATTTAAATTCTAGACTTTACAAATAATTTTTAATTCTACCAGGGCAACCAAATCTATCAACATTGCTCTTTGCCAAAGACACTTCTTTGTCTGGACTACACACTATTTCCATATACTCTTTCGATTTCATACATTTTTCTTCACCTATTGCGCTTGAATTTCATTTTTCTGATGTTATCATCTCTTGTAAACCTTTTTTTCACTGCTGCATATTTTGTTTTATTTTATGAATAAAAGCTTTCATCACTGAGAAAACAAGATAGGAATGTAAACATTTACATAAAATATATCAATAAATAAAATGCATGATGTCAATCTAAATGTAGTTTGTAATTTCATTAGGGAACTGTTCTAATGGATGGTTATAATAATTATCATTTATTCATTCTGATTCCAGATGTTAAATTTGAATGTTCTGCACATCCATTATGTTTATTATAATTCCTCCTTAGAACTTCAGCTCTAGAATGTAGAATTGTTTCATCCATTTGTTAATAGTAAATTTGATGTTTTGCAGCACTGATATTAAATGCTATGTCAGTTTCATGCTAGTTTTGATAATTATAGTTTTATGAGTGTTGACTTCATTTCATGATGTAATCTTGCAATTATCAATGCATGGATGTCTGAATTGTTATTTCTATATTTTTACTTGAATATTTTCAATGAATTAAAAGCAATATTTTATTATTAGATATTTTTGATTATAGATAATTCAATGTATGATTTAAAAGTTGAATCACTTTGGAAATTGGAATAATTCTAATTAAATTTTTGAGATTTCATTTTTGAATTCCTCAGTTGGTTGGTTTTGATTCATATGTTTTTTGTTTCTTTCTTCAGTATTAAAATAGTTACTTTTATTACTATTTAACTTCAGTAGTAGCTCTCATTTCTATTCAATCTGCAACTTCAAATTCTCTATTTAAATTTAAGCAGGTTGTTCATGTGATGATAAATTGTTATCTCACTTTGTAGAACAACTTCATTGGTTTTTATATTTTAAAATTTTTCATACTGGATAACTTGAATAAAGCTTAATGCAACTGATGCAAACCATATGGTTACAATATATATTGTGATCTTCTGAATAGGCACAAGCAATTAATTTATATTGCATAAATAGTGAATAACTGTTTTAAGCTAAAAAAATGAAATAGCCATGAAACTTTAAAAAAAAATTTATTAATGCTTTAAAACCTCATATATGAGTTGCTTATGCATTTTGATTAGTAGTTTTATAAGTATTTATCAGTGTTATTGCATTTAATGAAGTATTTGATGCAAGAAAGGGGGAGAATTATAACAGAATTTTTTTGATATGCATGTTAAGTTGTTGCCAAATTGTTTTATTTACTTACAGAATAGTGGTTGATATTTGTTTTCTGATACACCATCCATGTGTAGATATTATAATCAGTGAAAAATGTTTAAGCCATAGCCCTATTAGTTATGTTTTAGTTAGAATAATTTAATATTCATATAGCAGCATATGTGTACATGTATCATCTTCTCATTTCATTTTCATACCTTAATTTCAGCATAAAACATTACACTTATAATAAAACATTTAAATTATAGTATGAGTGATTAATGGATATCTGGATTAGTGAATTATTTAAATTAAATTGTATTATCAACCATTTTACTTAATAGTTAATTAATATTCATTTGTTTCATAGTTATCAAAAAGTTTTTTTTTCTTTTATTATTTGATTTGACTTACTTGTGAAGGTAAAAATGAGTTTTTTTTCTTTCAAGAAAAGATTTCTTGAATATTAATTGCTCAATTAATTCAGTGCAAAGGTGGGAGTTGACCTTTGGAGGATCAGGTGACCAATTGATTGGTGTAGGAGATATATTTAATTGATAGCTAGTAATAAAAAAATTGATTATTATCGTTTGTAATTTCAACTAGTGTACTGCCATTTTTGCTTCTATTGGTTGTATCTCTTCCAGGAATAAAAACAGTATGAGACTCCAAAGTGAAACTTTAAAACAGCCTTTTTATAAAGCTTATTATAGGAACTTCAGACATCAACAGCTTTAGAGGAGAATATCTGGCTAAAATATAAAGAAGGTATCAATCTCACTTCTCTTGTCTAAGTTAAATGTTTAAATTAATACTTTCTAATTTATTTTTTATTTTAAACATGTGCTTCTATACTATTAAACTTATGCTATTTTATTTACTCATATCTATCTCTATTAAGAAGAATCTTAAAGTTCATAAACTTTATAATTTCCTAACTACAATGTGTGAGTGAACTCTATAATATTTTGTGGAAACCCATGCAGAACTGTTTAACAGAATTTACCATAATAAGCTGTCTGCTTAACTTATATTCTAGTATAAAAAGGTTAAATTAAAATTAAAGGATGCCTGTATTTATTATGCTATATTTAAGATTACTACTGAATGCTAACCTTATTTCTTATGTATGCTCATAACATAATGTGTTTTTATTAAAAAGATAAATATTTGATTGACTCAGAATAATTGATTGCTATTATTTACCAAATGTCCATGCCTAAATCAAATTGAAGGACTTTAATATTATATTTTTTTTGTTCTCTTCGATATACGTGGATATACTGGAAAATAAAATATTACTGTTAAAGATATAGAAATTTCATGTGGATAATTACTAGCAACTTATTAAAATTAGCAATGTGGCTGTTAACTTATAAATTATGGAAGCAAATATTTTTCTGCAGGAAAATATGTTAAAATATGGTTGAATTAAGTACTAATAGGATTGCTTAAAATGAATAAAAGAGTAAACCAGTTAATAGCTGAAACTGTCTTTCCATGTCTCTCTATTACTACAAATAGTTATTATTGTACATGCTATACGAGTAAACTCTATTAGCTTTAGCTAAGAACATTAGAGATTACTAAATTAAGTTTATATTGTAAATTTTCGTCCTAGAAAATTTTTTTATTTCTATGTTTCATGTCTTTACTAACATGCACTCGTTTGGAATCTTCTTCGTTGTTCAGCAAACCTCAGAAAAGAGACTTTGCAAATGAACTTTCTCTTTTAAGTTTAAAAAGAAGAATAACCTTTTACTTTCTTTTATTGTTTGCTGTTACTGGTATATAGGTATAGTAAACAACTAGATAGACTTATTTAGTATTATATGTTTTGTTTATTTAATTATAATATTAATGAACTTCTAGAACATCTCGGAGTAGCATATTCACAAATGATGGGTATGCTGATAAAATTAATAATATTATTTAAATATAATTTTATTTTGTTTGAAAGTGAAACACACACATATATATATATTGGGTATGTTATTAAAGAGAAGGATTTATTCTTATATATTTCTTTTTTATCTCGAAGTGAGAATTTAATTTGAAGAGTAGCTGAAATAAAAAAAAATATAATGTTAGAAATAATAAAACCCCGTTTATAATAATTATCGCTATATAAAATATAAAACCACTAACAGTTTATTATAAGCTAAAAGTTTTGTTCTCAGTTTATCCTTTACAACTATAATATTGGCATATTTAATAATTTAAAACTATTTTTCACACTCTTATTTGCTCATATTTGTGTTTATTTTATGCAATATTTCATTTAATTAATAAATATTCGTTTTTATAGTTGCTTTTCTCTATAGTTTTCGGATATTGTTATATTCCAAAAGAATTAATAAAGTCAGTAATCGATCATATATATGTGTTTATCTGCCAATGTATAATATGGAAATGTATAGATTAGCTATGAGAAAGAAAATTATTCTGATACGTTATATGTTTGTTGAGGTGGAGAATTTTCTCCTTTAATATATATATATTTATATTGCCATAGGTAGAGCATATTTTAGATTGCGTATACTTAAAATAAAAATAAAATATTTTAGATTGCGTACGTATGTGTTATAAGATGATATTTCATGAAATTAAGTGATATTTTCCCATTGTTTTAGTGATGAGGCAAGTTCCACACCAATGGTATATTTCAGAGTTTTGTGGTTGATGTTAGATTTATTAGCTAAAGAGCGTATTTACTCTTCATGTGCTTAGATTCTCTTGAATATTTATTTTGTAAATTTATAGAAACATAGCTTGATATCATTTAGTTGGTGGTTAGATAAACAGTCATCCGGTTCTTTGTTGAATATTAAAGTTGATATAATGTTGTATTTGTTAGTTGGTTTATGACGTTGTCCAAAATAAAACACTTGTTTAATTGTTCTTAAATAAATTGATAATATGTAAAAATATTGCTTTTCTTTTATTATTGCATAAGATGTGGCACACACACGTAATGTAAATAATATCGCGGATATAAAAGTAAAATATTGCTTAGTTTATATATCTGAAAATAAACATTATAAAGTATATCATATTAATTTGCCACAAGTTAGAAATCATCAAATCATCGTAATGATCAATATTTGTTTCTATTTTTATTTTGTTTTTTCTTGAATGCATAAAAATTGTAGGTATTTAAAGTGATTATTTAATTAAGATTATTTAAAGTTGCTCTCTTGATAGTCAAGTGTATTAATTTGCTGAATTTTAAGAATTGATAGTATATCCTCTCAAAAGTGTATATTGTGCCCATAATATAATGTATGATTTATTCAATGTTGCATTTTGATAAAAATGTTTAGATAGCCTAGATATTCAAAATCAGAATATTGAGGTATAATTTGTTTGCTACTTTACGTTCATAATTGTATCAGTGATAAATTATGTAATAAGTAATAGGGATAATCCCAAACTTGAGTTAATGGATTTATTTGTAAATTTAAAAATTAGGATAAATGGTCTTATTGTGAACTAATTATATTCAAGTAAATCTTATGTGAAAATAAATGCTTTGTTTATTTTTCAAAACTGTGTCTCCAGTTGTTCTTATTTGCGTTCGTAATCTAGTTTCCACATTTTACACGTCTATCATAACATAAGTACATTATTTTGTAAATTTGATAATAAATGTACTGAAATCTGATAATCTCTTGATGCAAACATTATATAAAATATTTTATTGTGCAGTAAACTTATAAAAAAGGTCACATACTTAATTATTATTTAGACAATGATGTGAAATTAAAAGGCACACTATTTTCTTCAATATCTAATTGCTAGCTCAGTGAAACATCATCCAATTATTTTATTATTATTGTTATTATCCCTTTATTATTATTTCAATAGTTCTAGGTTATTATGTAATGGAATTTCTATAATCAAGTCACATTAAAGATTCCCTGAGATCCGATTTACTAGTTCCAAATTTATATTGATGTAATTATTTAGATTAAAGTATGATAGATAAGGAAGTCTTTTGTTTTATGTTAATGCTATATTGTAGTTGCTCTATGAATGTATTTGGATGATGGGAGAAATCAACTCAGATTATAGTTTATTAACTTGACTAAATAAAATATTATTAGTTTATTATGTAATTGATTAACAAATGAAGCATAAATCTTGTTTTACTCCTCAATAATATTTCTTCCTTCATTTAGATATATTATGTATATTTTAAAACTGTCTTTAACCCTCCACTCAACTAGGTTATAAATCAGATATAAGTGGAAGAGTCTCAGCATTAGTTTTAAAAAATTATAACTATTAATTTATTCTATTCATCAATAATATTTATTTTATAAAGTGCAGATGGTATTGAAATTAAACTGAGAGCTGCAAACCTATCAAGCGCTTGTGACTATCAAGAGCCAATCAGATCTTAAAGACTGAGACAGAGAATTTAACAAGAAAATGGTGGTTCTACCTTCTTCTTTACTTGTATATCTATATATCCAAGCCAGTCTAAAGTACTTAGATCTGAAAGCGTGAATCTTAAATATCTTCACACTCAACTCACTGAGTTCAAATTACAAACACACAGTGTGAAATCTTTCGATTTACTATGCAGTAGATTTTGATGTTATAACTTGCAGCAATATATGTAAATAATATTTATTTTATAAAGTGCAGATGGTATTGAGAGGTTTGCAGCTCTCAGTTTAATTTTAATACCGTCTGCACTTTATAAAATAATTATTATTTACATATATTGCTGCAAGTTATAACATCGAAAAACTAATGTGTAGTAAATCTAAATATTTCATGCTGTGTGTTTGTAATTTGAACTCAGTGAGTTGAGTGTGAAGATATTTAAGATTCATGCTTTCAGATCTAAGTACTTTAGACTGGCTTGGATATATACATAGACAAGTAAAGAAGATGGTGGAACCACGCTTTCCTTGTTAAATTCTCTGTCTCAGTGTTTAAGATCTGATTGTCTGTTGATAGTCACTAGCACTTGAGTGGTTTGCAGCTCTCAGTTTAATTTCTATTCATCAATGGAATTGGCACCCTGGGCATTTGTTCATATAGTGTATAGGAGCGATGTAAAATGTGACGGTTACAATATATATATATATATATATATATATATATATATGAAAGTATAACTGTGAAATAGCAAGGAAAGCTGTAGAAAAAAAATAAAAGTCTCAAGAATGTTAAACAACATTTTGGGATTGGTAGGAAATTTATATCTGCAATAAGAAAAAAAGATGGAATTATTACTAAAAAGAGAGATGACATCATGAAATTGGTAGAAGATTTTTATCAAGAATTATATAGTAATAAAGAACAAGTACCTCCTATATCTATTACATCTTCTGAATTGCCCAGAATTTTAAATGAAGAAGTGAGACATGCAATTAAATGTATGAAGAAAGGAAAGGCTCCAGGAAATGATGGAATTATAATTGATATATTAAAACAAGCAGGTGAAGAAATAGAAACAATTTTAGCAAAGTTATATACCAAATGTCTAAATGATAAAGATGTACCAGAATATTGGAAGAATGCAGTAATAATATTAATATTTAAAAAAGGTGATAAAGAAGATATTAGAAATTACAGACCTATCAGCCTTTTATCAGTTTTATATAAAATTTTTACCAAGATAATTACAACTCGTTTACAGAGAACTTTGGATTTCCACCAACCAAGAGAACAATCTGGATTTAAAAGTGGTTTTAGTACGATAGATCATATTCAGGTGTTGAGAGAAGTCATAGAAAGGACAAATGAATATGAGTTGTCATTATGTTTTGGATTTGTAGATTATGAAAAGGCATTCGATTCTATACACATTTCTTCAGTGATTAAAGCATTGGATCATCAAGGTATAGATCCAGGATATTGTCATATTCTAAAGAATATTTATAAAAATGCAACAGCAACAATTAGATTACATAATGATACTGGAAAAATCAACATTGAGAAAGGTGTAAGACAAGGTGACTCCATATCTCCAAAACTTTTTACAGCAGTGCTGCAAGAAGTATTTTGTGGATTAAAATGGGAAACTAAAGGAGTGAAAGTAAATGGAGAGTATTTAAGTCATTTAGATTTCACAGATGATGTAGTTGTTTTTGCAAATGATGCTTCAGAGCTGCAGGAAATGTTGCAGGAGTTAGCAGATGAAAGTAGAAAAGTAGGACTAAAGATAAATGTTAAAAAGACAAAAGTAATGTTTAATCGATTTGCTCAAAATATGAAAATAAAGATTGATTATGAAGAATTGGAAGAAGTTAACAGTTACAAATACCTTGGTCAGATTATTAATACAGATGGAAACATAATGGAGGAAATTAATCATAGAATTAAACTTGGTTGGAATGCCTTTGGTAGAAATAACTTGATACTAAAAGGAAATATGCCTATGTGTTTGAAAAGGATGGTTTTTAACAAATGTGTTTTACCAGTTCTTACTTATGGATCTGAGACTTGGACACTTAATAAAAGAGCAATACAGAGACTTCAGACCACTCAAAGGAGTATGGAGAGATGTATGTTAGGAGTAACAAGAAGAGATCGAAAACGCAATGTATGGGTAAGACAACAAACAGGTGTTACTGACTTTATTGAAAATATTAAAAGATTGAAATGGAGTTGGGCTGGACATATTGCTAGAAGAGATGATAATAGATGGACAATTGAAATTTTAAACTGGATTCTAAGAGATGGTAAAAGACCCAGAAAGAGACCACATGTGAGATGGATGGATGAAATAAGAAAATGTGTAGAGGTGTTGTGGAGAAGAGAAGCTAAAGATCGGAGAAGATGGATTAAACTTGGAGAGACCTTCATCCTGCAGTGGATTGATAATGGTTGATAATGATGATGATGATATATATATATTAATGGAACGGATTTTCCCTGGTGTGCACAAAGGTGAGTGAATTCCTTCTGATAGAAAAAAGTAAATTTTTATTGCTCATGTTTATGCATACCTGCACATATTAATTTCATACCTAGGAAAAGAGAGAGACAGATCTAGCTAAGTATTAATTCAATATTTAATTTACTTAATTTACTTCATCCATATTGTACTTCCCTTCTAGTATTTTAGATTTTGAAAGCAGAAAGAATGTCTATGATCATTTAGTTCAGATTATATTTATATCACTGGAGTATGAGTAGAAGTAAAATATACATATGTTTGCTAACGGAAATGGATATGATATCATGTGCAAATAAATGTTATGATCATAAATATATCGAAGGATATGATTAATTAAACTTTAACTACAAAAAAACAAACCAAGAATTATTAATTTAACATTTAAATAAATGTAATAATCATTTTTACAGCAATTGGTATTCAAACAGAGAAAAGTTTACACTAAATTTATAAAACATTCAGTTAAGTATTTGTTATCATTCTTGATTTATAATTGGTTTTTAATATTATTCCAAATCCTGATTCCACAAAAGATAGTCACATGACATCCAGCATAACATAAACAATAGTCATAATATGCATGAAATTATCATACATTTATTTGATTGGTTTATTTATTTCATACCAGTATTCGTTATCATGATGGTTTAGGATGCACCTTTTATTTAGTGTTTGTGCTATAAATGAGAAAGATGATTTATGACATAGGTAATTAATGAGATATGTAATAAAATATATAAAAAAGAAAAAACCAGTCAACACAAACATTAAACTAAGTAAATAAAAAAACTATGTGTTCTGAATATACAAACATATTATGTAATATCTTTCTCCTTTGGTGTGGATCATGTTATTGCTCAATCAAGCATACCTCATGGGTTTTGCTTATTTAAGCTAACATTATGAAAGAAACCCTTTTGCCCTATATTAAAATAAAGAAAATAAAACTATCATATCTCATGTACAAACAAATAAATATAGATAATATCACTTTAACTTGGCTTTAAAGTTTATATAGAAAATGTCATAAACACTTGTTCCAGTAATCCATGGTGATTCATTTACATATAGATACTAACTCATAATTGTTCAAAAACATCCATCTGGTAAGTTGTCTTTTTTTAGCCTACAAAATTATGTTTTTAAATGGAGAATTATAAGATGAATTTATTACGAGTTTGATGTATTTATTACGAGTTTGATGTTTATTAATTGAGATGTAGAGTAATAGACCAATTCCATCCCATTCCTGACAACTCAAAGGTCTATGAATGACACCCTTCTTTAATCGATGTAGTACGTGCAATGCATATTTAGTTTCATTATTAATAATAGTTGCTTTTGTAGTTTGCTCCAGTGGACTATTGCGAAGGCTTCATCTTTTATTGCATAAATTTCACACCTAACTTTTGAAACGTATAGCAGGGAATTAATGATAATTTTAGAAATTCGAACGCTTTGATTTTATTTGCGAATATTTTATTTTCAACTTCCTTATTAATTATGTTGAGATCTTTATGTTTACCAATATTCTCATGAATATTTATATTGTAATTTTTGACAGTATTACCATTCAAAATTGATCAACACTTGTCTTCAAACAATAACTTTAACTCTTTCATGTAGGAAATTGTAGGTTCATTCATAGGTAATATTTTTTTTCTATCCCCCTTTTGAAAATGTTCATTGTTTAACACAAGCAAGTTTATGATCATTTTTTCTCTTCATTGTTAATGTCATCTTTACTAAATCTTAACGTAAATAATTTGTTAATATGACTAAGAAAATAAAAATTTGAATTTTCTCTACCTTAATAGTATTTTAGGTCATGACTGCATTAACTCATCCAATTAATTAAGTATTGTTATATTTTATTTGCAATCACTACACTATTGATGCTAATTATTGTATGTATTTAGTTCTCATGATTGTTTGATAGATTTAATTTAAATCCTTGTTTAATGTATGTTTAGGTTGGGATTTAAAATTTAGATGGTAGTTAATGATTTGTCACTTTGTGTACCCTTACATTTACTAATCTGGTGATTAATATGTAATGCCAAAATCATGGGTTCTCAATTCAAATTGAGCCTTTTGATGTGCACCAGGTATTGGAATGTTGTTGGAGATATCCACAACACATCCCTCAGTAAAGTTATTAAAGATGGGTTCTATCGTTAATTCTTTGACTTTTGTCACTATTAGGATTATGTTAAATCCATGATTTTTACTTTTCATGAGCATTTGATGACACCCTCAGTCAAATATGTACTTTCTTGTAATTTGGTAGTGAATTTCTTAATTCTCCCACAGGTATCGTTTCATAAATCAGATATATATCTCCCTTACATCCCATTGCTTTTATCAACCAAATAAAGATTTAAACTAGCACATGTGATTGTTGTAAATCCTACATCATATAAATTGCAAAATTTTTGGAAGATAAATTGTTGGGATTGCTTACATGGTGTGTCTTAATAAATAATTTATTACCTATTTTAAAAAAAGTAGTTAACTTTGTTTACAGAGTTTGTTGTGCCTTTCACTCATTGCTCGTCTATTGTTATTTATCCCTCCATTTGATCCGTTTACAGAACAAAGGGTGATTCAGTGAGCATAGGCATAAATGTGTGGAATAAAATTGGGGTATTTTGTCTCAATTGTAATCTAATGGGTGTGCATGTAGTGAATTTATTTACATCCAATTGATAGAATTATCTATATACTGTGTGTGTTTTACCCATCCTTTATGCATATCTCCCAAGTAGGTTTTGAAAATTGTTTGATTTCCCACATTACATGTTCATAAGAATTTGTGTTTTCCTATTAGAAGTAACCACATGTTTCATCTGTTGTTCTCTGCCCATTGACTGCATTTCTTTGACAGGAAAGGGGCCCCATGATAGGGTAAGATCATCCATGTTTGCCTCTGTTTGAAGTGTACAGTGTGTAATATTTAAATAAGGAATTATTATTAGCTTGAGGTATAGAATAAGCAGCCACAAATTTCATGACCTGATTATAAGCTACTAACAAATAGTTTGGCTTGTTGATAGGTGGTATTGGTCCATGAAAGACTATTGCTATGATCAAATATCTCTTTTGGAGAAGATATTATTAACTGATGTCATATAATTGCTGTTTACTGACTTGGCTTTTAAGCATATGTGTGAGTTTTGAATTTTTTTCACAATATCATGATACATTCAAGGCCAATAAAATCTATTTTTTGTTAATAGTTCAGTTTTATAGACGCCATATTACTCATGTAAAAATGTACATATTTAGTGTGTAAGTTTTTACACTTTTGGTATCGCTACCATCTATTCATTTATATCATTATCATCATATGTTTTAAGAGCTGGTTTTCTACCATGTAGTTTTTAGATTATTGGCTTTATACTGATTTTGTGGTTTATTTGGTGTTTTGATGATTCAATTAGATGGTAATCCAAAGTTTGATGTTGTTTTATGTTTACAACATCATTATTTACATTTTTTAAAATTGTTTTATCATGATTTAAAATGTAGGCATTATTCACCCCTAAATGTTGCTGTTCTGATGACATGTATTCCGACTTAGCACATCCAAAGCAATGTCTTTGAATGATTTAGACTATCTGACTGTATAATTGAATTCCTCTAACAGTAAACTCCATCTAACAAGGTGACTGTTAGTTAAATACCTGTGATTTAAGAATTCAAGGCTTTTATCATAAATGATCATTATCATGTCTTAACTAAAAAGCATTTGTCAATATTTCTTAAAAGTCCACACTGTGGGTAGTGCTTTTTCAGTGACCATATAATTTATTTCAGGACCTTTTAAAAGATGGCTAATGAAGTGGAGGAGTTTAGTTCGGCCATTCTATGGATTAGGGATAGAAGTCTCCCAAATGCATAATGAGTAGTATCTGTTTGTAAAATAAAGGGTTTATTAAAATCAGAAAAAACTATGATGACTTGCAAATAAAACCCTATTTTAATTGCAGCCATCAACTTATCTTGATCTATGGTCCAGATCCACATTGAATCGTTTCCAATCAGGTGTAATAATGGTTCCATGGATACGCAAATTTGGATTAAAATGATGGTAACAATATTATAACCCTAAAAATTATCTGATATGTTTTTCATGTGTGGTGGTGGAAAATTGTGTCTCACAGTGATTTTATCTGGATAAGGAGTCTCTCTATTACAACCATTGGTATGACCCAAGAAGAATACTTAATTGCACTCTAATGTACTCTTCTTGAAACTGATTTTTTTTCATACTTTTATTATAGCACCATTTAAAGAATATTTTTAAATGATGATGTTTTTACATGGTATAAATTGCAATGATTACATCATTTATATAGACTGTTATCTGTTTTATCTCAGAAGAAAAGGCGTATACAGACATCTTATTAATCCTACAACACTATTTAATTAATCCAAATGGCATACTATTGAATTTATAGGTAAGTCCCTCATATTGAAATGCATTGCATTGGCAATCATCTGGATAAAATTTTATTTGTCAATAACTGAATGCTAAATTGAAGTGAAAAATCCTTTCTTATTGCCAATTCATGTATATCTTGGGATATATTCTAATCTGGAATGGTAAATTTTTTAGGTGTCTAGTATTCAAAAAAAAAACTCATTGACCCATATTTCTTCATCTCCATTACAATATGTTTGCAAAATGGTGAAGAACATTTGGAAATTATTCCTCAGTCGATCAGCTTCTTGATCTATATTTGTTAATTTCATTTTCATACTGATATGAGATGTGTTTTGGATGGAAATGGTTGGTTCTTAAACAATTTCAGAAATACCAGGAATAATAAAGATATTATATTCATTAATCACAGATCACAATTTTTTTATATTATAATCTTTAATTAAATTTGATTTAGCAAATTTGTCTTTCAGTAGTGATTCAAGTATGGTAAATAACATATAATCAATTTCAATTAAATCATAAATTGAAAGTAATGTCATTTCTCCAACCTCAATCGTTATCCTGACTAATTTGATTTCAAAATTGATTATGAATTTGTTCAAATGTAAAAAGTTAGCATCTAAGATGTCTTTATAAATGAGGCCACTTAGTATTAAAAAGACATGATAGATACATATGTGGTTAATAATCAGTTTACCTAGAGTTGTTTTAGAATTAATTTTGTGGGGTTATTGGTAGCCTTAGTAACCGGTACTGACTTGAAGGGCAGTGTTTTGATATTTGGACTTTTTTCCATTGCTGTTTTATAGAATTTGTCAGAAATTGGCAACCAGTGTCTAACAAAGCTTTAACTGTTAAATCCTTAAATATAACTTCTATCATGAGACAGCAGTGTATAGCATGATTAGGCACTTTATTTACCATAAGTATGTTGCATTGGTGGTATCTCTTATTAATGATTTAGTTTTGTTTATCATTTTTAATATGGGTTTTTGAGGAGAAGAATTTTGTCTCAAGTCTCTTCTTAATTTATATTGATACTTTGGGTATGTCATTTTCATACTAACTTTTTGCTTGATTTTGTGTACTAGTGGATGACACATTACAGGTATGGGATGCTTAATGAAAATGAAATATTTTATTCTCTATGCTATCTTTGCCATTTATTGTTTTACCTTGTGAATTGTTGGGGATATTATTGTTCTTTGTTGTTTTGTAATTAATTGTATTTATAAGAATATCCTCTTTTTTTAGTGTTTATAAATTATATTCTGATTGTGGAATCTTTATCAGCAGTCTGTTCAATGTTTTGTGTGCTTGCACATAATAATAATTTCTTGATCTCTAAAAATAAATTGTCCTTTATTATTCATATTATTTGGTTCTGTCAAAGATGGTTAGTATCTAAGGATTTCAATTTAGTCATTTGCCTTCAGAAGAACTTGGTGAGGGTTTCACAATGGGTACTCCTATATTTTCCTAGAGGATTAGACAACAATATTTCTTGGTGATTGTTATTTCAATTTTTTTTCTTAATATCTGATACTGTTTAAATGTCTTGGGCACTTGGAAGAATGAATCCCACCAAAATAGGCATCCTGTTGAAAATGGCTATGTAACACAATTAGCTCCTTATCCTCTGTAAGGTTGCTATTAATTCAAAAATACAGATTAAAAGTATTTATATGATCTATGGGAGTTTCATTAGTTAGACCTTGGGATATTTTCAACTTTCCAACGTGGATTTATTGTGTTAATTTGGATAGTATCAATGGGATAGTTAATATTTTTTGCACATGTTAAGAGATGATTGGGTATTGTCACTATTTACATTTCTATAGAGTAGATGATCTCTAGATTATTGTTTTGTGTTGTCTGTATGAATTCACTGTTGCTTCTTGTTTCATTTTGGTCTCCATATTTATTTTGCTTTTTTGCCATCTTATTAATAGCTTCCATTATGTAATTTAATTTATCTGCAGTGGTGTCCTCTTCTTTTCTCAGGTTTACACTTTTTAAAAAATTGTGTATAGCATTCTATCATTTTTGTACTTTATTATATTCACTTTTCAAACATTTTATTGTTTTAGCTGTTCGAAGTTTTTATTCTATAGTTGATTCAATATGCAAACCTTTTATTTCTAATAAGATTTGGATGTTGTTTTTATTTCGATTTTGTTTCTGTGTCTATTAAGTTTTGATTCATGCTAAAACACTGGAAATTATTTTTTAAGGATTGATTTTTTTCACTGGTTGCATACTTGAATTTCATGGTCTCTTTTGGAAATATTGATTTCTATATGGGTGCTATTCATCTTCTCAGTGATATCTCTTTATATATTTTTTTATTTTGATGAACTTTATTTTGAAGATTATCATATGTTTTTTATTTCTGTATATTTACTTCCCATCTTATTTTTTAACTTTGTTTCAATAAAACCTGGTTTCGATCTTACTAAACCTTTTTTGACAGTTAAGGTCTTTTTATTTGATAACTTTTTGTATATTTTGTATCTTGTTATTCATATGAGTCTGTATTTGTAAAAGTTAATCTTTCGGTTCCATTTTTAAACTATCTACATTTTTTGAAAAGTCACTTTTTATGTCATCAACTATCTGTTACTGATCTGCTTTCATCTTTTCAGATATATTTTCTATCTTTGTAGATATATCTGCCTTCATATGGCCTATGTATGTGAAAATCTGCTTCTGGCCTGCGTTTTTATCTGTCCCCATATGTTGCTCTTCTATTGTCATCATTTCAGATATATTTTCTAATTTTCTAGACATATCTGTCTTCATATTGTCAATATGTGTGAATATATGTTTCTGGTCTGTTTTCATATTGGGCCTCATCTGTTGTTGATCTATTTTCATGCTTTGAGATATTTTATTATCCATTAGTTGAATATCTGCTGCATCATCCACATCACTTGGTTAAATCGTTCACCATTAGCTTTCCCTTTCTGTTCATTTGGTTGATCTGGAGTTTCATTGTTCTCTGGAACCTGGACATTTAATATTGAAGTCTCTCAGATACATCTATGCTTTTTACTTAGCTGTAATATCAGAAATACCCCATTCATCTTCTCTATCCACTTTTTTTTGCATTTTCAGTTCATTTTTCATTAGTTATTTTTTATTTATATTCGTTTATTATTCTGCTTATATTAACATTCAAAGTATATCAAAAGTTTTTCATTATCTTTTATAATGTGGATGTTTTAGTCATCATGATGACTTCTATTCTTGTAAAACTATGATTATATATACTTAGATATTGATATTCTAATTAAAAAATTTTGTGTATAATCTCCTATTCAACTGAAGTTAAATTGTTGAGTATCATATGTTTTATTCATGTTTTAAATTCTTAGTGCATTTCTGTATTGAAAGTCAACTTGTCATATCCAGATAAATTACGTTTACGTTTGATTGTGTTATGATTAAAATATAAATTGGTATATGAATAGAAAATCATATTAACCTGTCATTGAATATATTTTATATATATAATGGAAGGTGATAAAGATATACAATTCTCAACTCCAAGGAATAGTAAACTCATTTTTTCCAAAATGAGTAAAAACTGCAACATTGAAAAATGTGCTTCATGCTCAATTATTGGATGCCCCATATGTAATGAAATGGACATTTCCTCATATGCACAACAGTGGATTGGTTCTTTCTGATGGATAAAGTACATTTTTGCTACTCATTTTATGCATAACTGTGGACATTGAATTCATATCTGGGAGAGAAAAGATTATCATCTATCTAAATATTCTATAATTAATTCACCTCATCCATATTTCACTTCATTTCCACTTTTCATTATTTTGAACCAAGAAATATTTTGCATGAGCATCTAGTTCAGGTTATATTTGTATCAGTGGATTATGAGTTGGTGTAAAATATGCATGTGTGCTGATGGGAGTAGATATATTAGGTGTATATAAATGAAATGATGGTAAATATATGGAAGGATATGACATTAAAATTTGACTACAGAAAAACAAACCATGAATAATAATTTAACATTCGAATAAATTTAATAATCTTATTTACATTGATTCATGCTTAAAGAAAAAAAAACATTTACAATAAAATTATAAAGCAACCAGTAAAACATTAGTGGTCATTTTGTGTTTATAATTGGCATTTATCCCAAGCCCTGATCCCATAAACAATAGCCACTTGACATCCAGATTAACATAAATAATATTCATAATATGTATGAAATTGCCATACATTTATTTGATTGATTTATTATTTTATACCCCTATTTGTCATCATTATGGTTTATGATACTTCTGTTATGTACAGTGTTTGCACTATAAATGAGAAAGACCACTCATGACATAGATAATTAATGAGATATAAAATGAAATACTACACAACTATATGGGTAATATTTCTTCACCACAGAGCTCTATATATCTATTTTACAAGTGGATAATAATTAAATGAAGACAACTACATACATTGAATTATAAATTCTCACTTACTTAAAATTCCTGTTAAAATAAAATCTCTAAATGCTATCTGTAACAGTCTTCTTGCCTATAAATATAACTTTATAATAATTTTTCCTTTAACTTTAATCTGTTATTATTTTAACCTTTTTATAATCTGGGCTATGCCTATTTTCTATTCTAATAATTTTTCATTTCTAAATTCATATGTTATGATAAGCCATAATTTCAAAGCAGAGAAAAATAATTAATTTCATAATTTTTTGGGAAAAACAATTAGAAGCAAGCTTTCTGGTGAAATTTTTTATTTGCTTTTGTATTTGATATAAATTGCTGCTTTGAATCTATTCTAAGATAACAGATTGCTATGTGCTACTTGTTATCTGTATTTCTTGCTTAATACACAATCTTTTATTTTTTAAAAATTGATGAAATTTAGTATTATATATTTTTTATATTTTTGAAAGTTGGTTTTTTGTTTGTTGATACTCTACAAAACAGTGTTGAAAATCAGAGGAATTTATTTTTAAAATGCAGAACAATTCATCCCCACTCCATTTTTTAGTTAAATGCAATTGCTATCAATATTTTGCTTTAGCATACATTAATTTTTTTGACATTTAGTATTATGGTTTTTGATTTATTTCATACACTCTAGAAAATAGCATTTAATAGTGTTTTTCATTTTTCTAATTATCACTGAAAATTGTCTCTTTTTTTAGTGTTAAAAGTAAGGAATTTTTCTTTTAACTGTAGTACAGTTTATGTAAATACTTTGGTTTAGGCGATTTAATTTTAGTTTTTTTCATAGGATTTTGAAAACAGCATTTATGTTTTTTTTTAAAAAATGTAATAGAATTCGTGTGAATAGTTTGCCTTATCATATGTTTTTTTTTTTTTTTAGATTTAGTATTATAGTTTTTATTTCATAGCGTTTTTAACATAGCATTTATGTTTTTTAATAAATGTAGTGGAGTTCATGTGAATACTTTGCCTTAGATATTTAAATTTTTGATTTATTTTATAGGCTTCTAAATAGCATTAAAAAGTGTTTTCTTCGATTTCTTGTTTTTGTAATTTGTGATTTACATATTTGCTTGATTTCTTCATGACAGGATTTCTGTTTTGTAATTCGTATTTTACAATGATGTCTTCCATCGAAATTTATCACTTCTATGGTTCTTGATGGGTACTGCAGCATCATCTAGTGGTACAGTACAGCTGACCAAAAAGTTCCAGTTTGTTTCAAGTGGAGTATCATCGTTTTTTCCTTAATTCAATAACGTCCATCAATGTTTTTTTCCTTAATTCAATAACGTTCAGATCTAGGTTTTCCAACCTATAGTGTGAAATTAATGATAGTTTTAGAATTTGAACCATTGGATTTTCTTTTTCAATTTCTTATTAATTATATTGGAAACCTTTTTGTTTACTCTGTTTTTTTTTTTAAATATTTATATCACAATTTTTGACATGATTATTACTCAAAATTGATCAACACTTGTCTTTGAGTTATAGCTTTAATTCTTTCATGTAGGAAATTTTAGCTTTCTTCACAGGTAATAGACTTTTTCTATTGCTCTTTTGAAGAAGCTCATTGTTCAACTCAAGCAAGTTCACGACCATCAGATTGCCAAAATGTTGACATCAATGTCAATATATCTTAATGTAAATAATTTATTTATAACACTAAGAAAAAATGATGATTTTTCTATATATTAATACTATTATTATTATTTTTCATCACATTCATTCATATAAACTAATAGGTATTGTTATATTGTGTTTACAATCAGAACACATAGAATATTACTTGTTGGATGTGGTAGTTGTCATGTCTGTTTGATAGATTAAGTTCATATTTTTGTTTGCTTGTTTAGGTTGAGATTTAAAATATAGATTGTAGTAATTATTTTGCCACTTTATGTAACCGTACATTTAGTAATCTGGTAATTAATACATAATACTAAAATCATAGGGCTTGAATTATAATCAGGTCTCATGGTGCGCAACAGGTATTGGAGAGATGTTGGAGGTCTCTGTAACACTATATATTTAAGAAATTCCTTTGTTTGGTGTATAATATCACTTATTGCCTCAACGATTGTGTTTCTAATGCAAAATAAATGAATTTTTGATTGTAAATAAATAAGAAAATATCTTTGATTGTCATTACTTGATTGCAAAAATTATTTTAAAAAGTATAATGAATTTAGTGTACATTAGAAGCACAAATGTTAGTCAATCGTTGGTGGCTTAGTGGTTAGCATAGCTGCATTTCAAGCAGTTGACCAGGGTTTGCTTCCTGGCCGACAGTTTGATATGAAAAAAAAGTTAAATTTATAATTAATATTATGTATATATATATTTATAATTTGTCAATTTAGTGCATATTAGATGCTGAGTGTTGTGCTGATCATTACTGTCATAACGTCCGTTTTTCAACAAGAGGTAGATGTCAACCGTAAGTATTTTTATACATTCTCTTCATTAAAATTGTATTTTATTTGTAATATATAATGCATCATACTCATGTGTCATTATCGTTATCATTTTTTAACATTCTCCAATAAATTACAGGATAATGATTTCTCAATGTTTAATCCAGTTTTTGTGATACTTAAACATTCTTTTCAAATTTACATCACTAAATGATTATTTATCAATTCACATCATGTGCCAATTCTTTCTGTCTTTTATAATATTTTGAAATTTACCATTAAACATGAAATTTCAATCTATTATCATTTTGTATAACAATTTGTATAATTCAATTTCATTCCATCCCCAATTTTTCACTGATGTCAATGAATTTTTTTTCATCCATGTATATCATTTTGACCTTTTTTGTTATTCCCAGTATATTCTTGTCATACTTTTTTGACTGATCTCAAGTCTCTGAATTATTCTTTTCTTAAATATCTAAGTCTCAGATTCTTAAGTAAGAATTAGTAAAACACACATTCAATTTTTTTCGTTTCAAACATCTTTATTAAAACTTATTTATTTATTTACATATGAATTCTTACATATTCGTTATTCTATTGTGTTGATTTTATTTATAATAATCCTAACTGTGTGCCTATATTGTCATTTTTCTTTCATTTCAATTTTATTTCTCAAATATAGGACATTTTGTGTCATAGGCAATATCATACATTAGGATTTAAATAGATATACAATTGATAAAGATATTCTTAGGTGCTAAGCAGTGATAATTATTACATTGCTCTTCTCAATGCAGTCAGTGATTATGCAATAGTTCTTTTGTTTGAATAACAAACTAAAGAAAAAACATTTGATTTAATAATTAAAGTTTAAAATAAAAAAATCCTAGTGCTTTATATTCCGTCATGGACAATACATCTTTATATACTTTGGGATTAAATGGATATGCAATTGAAATTTTTGAAATGTTTTGATAGAATTTAGAAGAAAATGTGAATATTCAGGTTTAGGCATAATACAAATACCAATTGTTTTTTATGTGTCTAAATAATAAGCAATATATATTTTGTGCTAGTAATACAGTTTTTTGTACAATTTAGTTCCAAAGAAAAATATTTTCATATAAGTTCATCTGATCATGTGTACCATAATAACATGAGTAGCAAAATCTGGAAAGACAAATGATCCTCAACATAGACATCATTCTGATACAATCTTCATCTTAATGGTCAGTTCACAATTTAAATGTCTTTATTCATGTAATTACAATATATATGTTAAAATTAGTATTTTCTCCTCAATCTCAGTACACTTTTACTAACTAGTATATAATGTTTAATATTCAATAGATGCCAGGTGGTAGTTTTTAACAATTCTTTATTGCTGCATACTTACACAGACATCCCCAATACATGAGGCTTTTTATCACTGAATAAATTTTGGATTTCTGAACAGTGCACTGGAATTCTGTGGATATAATGCATGATTCCTATAGAAACCACTTTTTTAATTTTTTCTTATGCCATCAAGATAACAGCTCAAATTGAATAATCTGTATTGCTTTCTCCATTGAAGTCAATTTGCTTGCATAATTATATACTTAAATACATTTTTTCCTGGACATTATACAGATGTAGGTTTTTTTCAATAACCTTGTATATTTTATAAAAATGTGAAATCAAAAATCATTGACGTTTTGAAGGTCAGGTTAGGTTAAAATTAATGGCATACTATCTAAACATGGAAAACATTTAATTTATTTATTCAGTGTTAGTGTGTTTAATAAGAGCAGATACATTTTTCTTCAATTAAAGATAGAGTGAATATCCTGGATAAATAATGATATGATCATTTATAATGTGGAAATGATTAATAATATTAGTGAAACATTTGTAGAGAGAACCTGTTTCAAAATAAATGATAATAATTGAGAAATATATCTCTAAATTTATTTTATATGAAAGAGAGGACTCTTGTCACACTTGTTAGAAATGTATATAAAAAAACAAATATTATTATAAGAATTCGAAATATGGTTTAATTCTTCATCTTCCTTTAACATATGGCACCAAGCCATATAAAATAATGTCCAAATCACATCAGACAATATTAGCGTTAACTAAATTATAAATGAGTTCAATATTTTTAAAATTTATGAACATCGAGTTTCAAACTAGTATAAATACTATTAAATAAGCTTAATCATTCAGCAATACTGGCCTAAATGTTTTCATGTATCTGTTTACTATAACTAATTAATGAATAATGATAAAGCATTCAATTTGCACTAATAATATGAGCACGGGAATTTATAATATTTACATAATACAACAAAAGAAAATATTACCGGTTTAGTATAACTTGTAAACAAACTCTCTGAGAAGTTCTAGAAAAAATTGGATGCACAAAATTATAAAAATAAAAATTAATATCAAAATAAACATAAATAAATAAATACATCTGTATATCTATCATACGCAGAGGAAGAAATGCATATCAAACCTTCTTTCATTAAACTAAAAGTTCCCTTTGAAATTTTTTTACTTTATTGTATTTTTAGTTCATACTTGAAACTTTAAATAAATGAAAATGCATGCATAGCTCACTATGTTAAGAGGAATAACAAACATTAAAATGTACAAATATTATTCCTGCAGGTTAGACATAAATTTGGCAAAAGCAAAAACAACGTCTAATGTTCTTAGGATTGCCTAATAGATGTTATAAGCAACTTTTGCAAGTACTTGGATCCATTTATTGTTTTTTTATAAACTTTATTTTGTTTAAATTTCTACTATTTAAGACATTTTTAATAGTGAACAGGATCAAGGTTATTTAATCCTCCACATTTGTATATACTTCTGGTAACTAATTATTGTCACACATTCTTTTACTCCTATATGGGTATGAATGTTTAGGTAATTTAATGTTCTTAATTATTATAATAATATAGAATACTATAATGAATAATTTTTCTGTCTCTGCCTTTCTTTTTACACGAGAGAATAGGACATTAATTAAATAAGATTCACTCAAATATCCTATTACATAGTCCACCATAAATTTTTCAATTCTTATTATTATTACTACCATACATAATTCCAATGTCACACTATTTATTAAAAATATATTGAAATAAATTTGTGTCAGTGATTTCTCTAAGTAATATCTATGCAATATGAATTGAATAAGTGTCCTTCAGGATTATACTGTTAGCATTTATTCCTGAGTAGTATAGAAGAAGTTTCCTTATTAAAGAGATAGTGAGGAATCCAGCGAAACTGGTAAATTCACTTGTTTTAGAAAATTATTCCATCTTCTCTAAAATTGTTTTCTGAAGTTATCTTTAAATTTTTTTATTTTTTTTTATTTTATAATGAGCTTAACAATATGCAAAAATTTATTGCTTGTGAAATTGTTAAGAACAGAGTTTTGAAGCAATAAAAAAATATTAAGTTAAAAATATAAATTAACAATAAATAAAATAACCTTTATATTTTTCTTAATGCAAGATTTTGTAAAATAAATAATAAATTAAAAAAATCATGTTAACTAATGGTGTGTGTGTGTGTGTGTGCATCTGTTTTTCCATTAATCCAGAAGTCTTTTAATGACTGAGTTATTAACAATTTTTATGGCAAATAAATAATGCTATTAAAAGATGGATAATTTTGAGTGATGACTGGAAATATGAATGTGATGTGAAGTGTAAGATGATGCAAATAGACCTGCACCCACACATACAAGTTAGATCTTGGAATGGCAATAAACAGTATGTTAGAAAATTAATGAATAAACATTTAAAGGAATTTTAATGATTGGTACACAATAACTAAGATTCTGATAACATTTCAATGAAATTTCAAACATTAAATTAGACTACAATTCATTTTTTTCTTATTAGCTACCTTTGATCACTGTTGGCACAATGCAAACTTCCCACATTTCTTTATGGTTCCAATCTGGAAGGACGCAATATATATATATGTGTGTGTGTGTGTGTGTGTTATGATTTAGAATGTTATTCAAAATATATAAGCTGATTCACTGAAACAATTTAATTATTAGCAATAGTGGTACATTTAATCTTGTTTTCTTGTGGTGAGAGTCAGATTAATAAATTAAATACATCATTTTATAATGATAATATAAAAAAAACTAAATTTGGAAAATTTAGTTTTTAATATAAAAATAAACTGAAGTACCACACAATAAAGGGTTTAGCCTAATATTCTCCAAATCAGTAAGATGCTTTAAAAAATAAAAAAATTTCATATTCCAAACATTCAATTTTTTTAGTTTTTACCAGTGCTGCTCTCATTTTAACATGTTTACCTGTAGAGAAACTGAAGCCTCCTCTTTCTTATTACACTTATATTTAGCTACATCACATATTATACTGAGATAATTATATGGAATTGAATTGTGAATCATTTCTATAAAAATAAACAAAATTTGCGTAAGAAGATTATTACTAAAAGAACATCATTAAATAATCACATAGACTAACCATTTCTACTCTAAAATCCACTAATAGCTTTTTCATTTTGAATTTAATATATAAGTAATCACATAACAATAGCCAATAGTATGTCTAAATCATAAATCTTCAACCTGTTCTCAAGGCAATCTTGTTTATATGAAAATAGAAGACGGGATTAGAATGTGGAGATCGATGTTTGAGTTATGCAAATGGCTTTTAGAACAGATTGAAGATTTGTAATTATATGAGCTTGTGGATGTTATCATGATTTTACATTTATAAAACATCATAGCTCTCAGACAATTTGTTATCTAAATAAAATTGCTGACATTTATATAATTTACTAAGAATAACTGTTACCTCCATTTTAATTACACCCAGACATACCCAACAATATATATAAACAGGATTTGAACTGAGATTTCAAGCTCCCTACAGCTACCCAATCCATCTTATATCCTGATACCCAGGACAACATACATGTGAAACAGATAAATGATCTCCAATATACATATTTTGTGTTGAACCAGCACTTATCAGTAGGTCCAGTTCACCACCATCTCTTACATAAATATACAATCAGTGCTCAGACTATATTAAGATACCAATTCATGGACAAGCTTCAATTTTTTCTACTCTCTAACTCTTCCAAAATCCATATGATTCCCTCCTCAGATTTTCTATGATTTGAATAGTTGGAGAATGGAAAAGATTGAAGCATGTTCATTGAAGTTTGAAAATTTGATATCTTAGTTCAAACTGAGCAATGATTGTATATTTATATATATGTGAGAAATAGTCATATAGACAAAGTGCTAAGTAATGGTTTAGCATAAAATATGTATATTGGAAATCATTGATCTTTTTCTCATGTATATCGTCATGGTTATCAGTTGTATAAGATCAGCTGGATATCTGTATGGAGCTTGACAATCTGAGTTCATGTCTCTTATAATTATATTAAGTTTAGATAGAATATATATATATATATATATATATATTGTACCCTCACTTCCCGATATATGATATAATTTAAAATATGACTAGCTCAATTAAATCATTATGCTTGGCTAAAATATGTACAACTACCTTTAATATATTTTTATAATATTATAACTTATCAAATTTATTACAAACTTATCAAAAAATTAATATAGTTCAATATTATGTAATAATTAAATAAATATTTACTAAAATCATGAGACTGTGAAGTGAAGTTACAATTGGTAATCAGATTTACATTGAGCCAATGTCTCTCCAAGACACTATCTCAATGGCATAAGAATACTATTACCTCTTTATTATCTCATTACTACTCTACAGCACTCTTATGACTTTTATAAAATGAATTATCTTTAATAATAATAAATAAATAAATCTCAATCTTTTGTTAAGGAAATATAATTAAATGATCTCAGGTTCTTCTAATTATCTTAAAGTAATGATAATTTATGTAGATAGGAATGATAAGGGATTTAATATCAAACCTAAATACACCTAACTTATTCTAATAACAATAACTAACAATAATAATCTTTAGTGTATAGCTTAATCTTATCTATTTTATTATACTATTAATCACTAAGAAAATAAGTAAATCATATACATGTCTTTTATTTCCATATAGTATCTTAATTTTAAAATAGACCAAAATCTTATAATTTAACAATTTGTGGCAATAAATAATCTTATACTCTTATATTGTGCATTATAATTACTTTATGACCATTGTAATATTATATGTTAATATCAATCAATTTCTATAAATTATATTAATAAAATATTGTGTTTCTTTCTCAAATAATAAAATAATAAATTCATATTGTGCAAATATTATGTTTATTCAAATTATCTGTTGTCAAATGCTGTGGTGTAAAATAATGAATTCGACACACTTTTAAACAACTTAAACAAATTTATTTACATCAACTTTAACAAATAACTTATTTACACTATTTACATTTAAATGGAACTAAAGAAAATAAACAAAAAATAAGAAAAATAATAATACAAGATTTTTACACTGTTACTATTTCCATAATCATAAATAGATAATTTATACATTTCTTAAAATGTTCTATCAATAACATTTAATTAAGTTTATGACTTTAAATTTTAATAAACATCATTTGTCCTCAGTTAATACAAGAAAAGGTTTTATGTGAGATATCATTTATGTAGCATGTATGTAAATAAACAAACTTTAATAATTAAAAATGCTATTTCACTTAAGTCTTACTGTTATTTATATTATAATGTATTAGGATGTATTACATTTACCATTAGTATTACTCAAATATTAATTACTGTATAAACTGATGTAACTTTGTAATATAACAACAATTATTATATTATAACCATTTATTTCATTCCGATATAATGTTATATTACATGTCTTATCAAAATATGCAATACGTATATGTACTTTTAAAAATAATATTTTAAATTATTCAATAATTTCAACTTTTATAAAGTATTATATCAAATAAAATTCTATGATTCTTTTCATATAAATTATTACTCTTTTTTACTTGTTATTCTTATTCCTTCCTAAAACTTCTACCTACAAAAGTCATTTTAACCTTATTTAATTTCAGAAAAACAAATGACCAATTTCAAAACAAAAATAATAACGATCCAAACTCTCTTATACCTCATCCTCTATATACAATAAGCCTTTAATCAAAATATAAATTTCTACATAAAATTAACTTAACTTATCTAATAAAATATATATATATATATATAGATTTTATACCTCTTACTAACTTGAAAAGAAAAATAAATAACTTACACTAATAATAAATCTAATTCCTAATATTGTAACAGAAACATTAAAATTTATTCACGAAAGAATCATATAATTATTTCTAGGTTCTCATATTACGTTGTACTAAATTTACATCATCAATTTAAAGTATGCATATTAAAATAAAACTGCTATTATTAATCTTATGCGTATATTATTTAAACATTAATACATTCATTCAACAATCAAACAACATTTGGTTGATCTAAAGAAAACATAGCAAATACATCAAATTATTACCATTATTACACAATTTTTACCATAAATGATACTTCAATGTACAGTCCGTCACACGATGTCCTTCAAGATTTCAGTTTTACAAAATAATTTCACATTTACACTCAACAATTATTCTTTAAAATATTACGTGTTGTATAATTATAAAATAAACTTTATGCAATAAAAAATTATATTAATATTTAGTTATTACTTTAAAAAAAATGTAAATGTACCTTTCCTATCTTTCAATAAATTAATAATTAATTAAATATTTGTGTTAGTTAATAAATAAAACATATTACATAACATCCAACGGTGTCTTCTTTTCTCTATAATTGTTCTTTTTCCTAGGCACAAATTTTCACCAAACATTACTTCCTTTTCCGGTACATCACGTGTTTCAAAAGTTTTAAATGAAGAAAATGAAAACGTTCTTTTTTTTAAAAAAAATAAAAAATAAAAAAAAATCAGTTCCACCATACAAACAAAATAAAATTAGAATAGTTTATAGGATCCAGGTTCATTTCTTTTAAAGAAAAAAAATATTATTTAAAAGTTATTATTTTTAAAATTAATCTATAGTTTATAAAGTTCTTATTTAATTATTTTTTAATTGATTTGGATATCCACGTATATTTGATTTTGCGCATTCCTTAACGAATATTTAGGTAAGATTAATTTTAAATTCTTCTGTACGACCAGCGTTCAGACTTTTACTAATATAATACTTTTATTTATAGGTACGTCTTTACCCATTAAATTTCCAATTTATTTGCCTTTTAAAAAACTGTTAAAATTTAGTCTTTTAAACCACAAAGACTTAACAAGGCAGATATTTAGACAATTATTGTTACTTATCATATCTTTATCAACATATACTTAAATTTATAATCTACAAAATACTTTCTTCATAAAGAAGTATTTCTCATTCTTTTAAATATCTGTTTTTATACAAATTAATTACGATCAGCTTTTAAATTTATACAAAGTCCAACGTATTACTTTTATGCATCTCATAACTCTCCTAGTTAATCCAGCGTTTGTTAAATTTTCAGTATAAAGTCTCCAATACATTTTATCCTCATACAATGTTTCCACGACTATTTTATAGTAAATTGAGCTTTGATCAAGACGATAGGAAATTATAATTAAAATTAACACTGCATATTTATCGATAAACTTTTATAAATTATTTTTAAAAATTACTCTCTTATAATTTTAAACGATTTTGAGAGCGTCTATAATTACTTAGCTATTTTTAATAGCACACTTTACTTTAAGAATTTCAATCACAAGTCCCCTCTGAACAATTGAACCTTGGTTTTATACCAGAAGAAAACTCTCACTTGATTGGTGAATTAAACAATCGACTTGCTAGCTTATTTACATATTTTACCAACAAGACAGAATTAAAAATAAATAATGACGTATTTAATATTTATTATTTATCACATTATTAAATTCTTAAATCAATCTTTATCGTTTATTTAAATCCATTAAACATTTTTTTTTAAAAATATACTTTCTTACTTATTTCACTTTTAACTTTTATAAGATTATTTTTATAAACAAATTAAGTCTATTTTTATTCGTTATGTTTTTAAGCAGTATTTTAAAAATTAGGTTTAATATTTCACATTAATTATTTTTTATTTTTATCTCGTGATAGCTAAAATAATATTTATAAATTTTATAACAGAATTTTTAAAATAGCTTTGCAACTTTACTAAAAAAAAACTCCCAAGCATGTGTGTATGTATCTAACTAACATCTGTTTTACAACAGAGCTACAGACGCTTGTAATAATCTAAAAATAAACTAACAATTCATTTTTTAAAAATAAATATTTTTAAAATAAATAATATCTTATAACAATTTTTAAAATAATAATTCGATATTATTAAAATCAAATATTAATCTTCTATCATGTACTACTAATAATTAAAATATTTATATTCATTTATTAAATATTAATTTTTATCAACAAATAAATATATGCATTTAATTTTAACTTTGTCTTTTTTTAAACTTTAACTTTAAACATTTATTTATTAAATTTATTAATGCAGTATTGATCATGGCCAGTTTTCCCAACCATATATCATTATCATTCCCATTGAAACGTCTCTCTCAAACATCAGCACAATTTTCACATATCAAATACTCATGAATTACTTTAATTACACTTTTAAAAAGATTGTTATAAACAAAATTAACCTCATATAGCTAAATATATTTTAAATTTAAAATTTTTTAAATAAATGGATACAACAATTTATGGAGACCCATACAAAAGGGCACAATATATATATATATACTGGAGACAAAAGTTATCTTCTCCACACTCTTAATTGAAAATTAATCTAACGTATACTTGTGTGCACATATATTTGTGCTTTAAAGACAGAGAAAAAATGTCATGCAAATAGCTATTTGCAGAAATTAGATTTAAAGTTTAAAATGACTAAAAAGATAGAAATATGCCAATATAAGAATTTATCAAGTAACATTTGAAAAAATCAGACATCTTCCAAACTTGATAAACTAGAAAATTTAATCAACAGCATTAATATATATATATATTAGAGACAAAAGTTATCTTCTCCACACTCTTAATTGAAAAGTAATCTAACGTATACTTGTGTGCACATATATTTGTACTTTAAAGAGAGAGAAGAATGTCATGCAAATAATTATTTGCAGAAATTAGATATAAAGTTTAAAATGACTAAAAAGATGAAAATATGCCAATAAAGAATTATTTGATTTTTTTTTTAAAGAATATATTAAATAGAAAACGTCTGTGTTGAATGTGATAATACGTTGGACTATTTTTTATCATCTTTCATTAAATGTTGAATCTCTAGAAAATTTTAAACTTTATTTAAACTTTTCAAACGCAAACATGTGTTAATAATACACAAATAGACAACACAGGTTAATAATTATGCAACATTTCTAGTAGTATCATTCTCCACTCGTCTTGAGTAGCATTTGAACCAAACCTCATAAATAATTGTATAAAACTTTTACTGTCTGATTCCTTTGACAGAATATCTCATTGCCTTAAAATTCAATATTCAAGAATCTAAAGTTGGAAGTTCGACTCCAGTGCTAATATTGTCACTGGTCAGTCCAGCAACACCGAAAGAAGAGTGGAGAATATTACTACTCAAAATATTGTGTAATTTCTAACCTGTGTTGTTTATTTGTGTGTTATTACTAACAAGTTGTTTGTATTTAAAAAGTTTAAATAAAATTTAAAATTGTCAAGACATCCAACATTTAACGAAAGATGATACAAATAGTCCAACATATTATCATATCTAATATACTATCATCACAAACTTTCAGGCCAATGTCTGTGTTAAGTTATATTATTTAGTATGATGCTAATATAAATATCAATGGCTAAAGTATTTAATCTATTTAACAAAAATAATAATATAATTTGTGAAAATGAAACAACAATCTGTTGACTAGATTATAAGATTTGAAATATAGGCATTCTTATCCCTCTTCTATATATTTAAATGTATACTATTCTATACATGAGGGGTCAGGGTGACTTGAGGTCAACAAGGGCATAACAACAATATTGGCATCAGCATGAGATTTGGGCATTCTATCATCAGATTTTCAATGGTATGGATGACTGAATAGTTGGAAGTTGGAATAGATTGAAGCCTGGTCATTAAAGTATAAAGATTTTCTATCTTAATATAAACTAAGCACTGGTTATATATTTGTGTGGGAGATGATAATCTGGACCAACTGATGACTGCTGGTTCAGTGTTTACTATAGAATTTGAACTTAGAATTTTCAATCAATATTTATTCTCCACTCCAACTCAAACATTCAGTACATGTGTCCACACATAATGTGAAAAAGATAAATAATCCCTACTATATATATTTCATGCAAAACCAACACACATTAATTGGGGCAGATCATAATATCCTACACACACACACACACACACACATATATATACACACATATATATATATATATATATAATTAGTGTTCAGTTTATATTAAGATAGCAATTTCTTAAACTTTAATGGATAGGTTTCAATCTTCTCACCCTTCTAACAATTCAATCATCCATTTCATTGAAAAATCAATGATGGAATAGTCAAATCCTTCGTGGATTTGATGTTGTAGTCATATTCATGCAGACATTATGTCAACCTAACTCCTCATATTATCAGGCCATTACATATCTATTTATATTAATAGAAGAGGGATAGACTAAATTTATATAAGTTAAGTATTAATTTATACATGTGCAGGAGATTATGATTGGGAGATTATGATTTGGACCAACTAATGAGTGCTAATTCTGCATGAAATACATATGTTGGGATCATTTATCTTTTTCATGTGTGTGGTCATGCATATTGGTTGCTTGAGATGGAGTAGATCAGGGGTGGGAAAATAGCAGCCCAAGGGCCACATGTGGCCTGCTAAGAGTTTTTATGTGGCCTGCCAAGACAAGCAGAAAAATCCACCTTGAACAGAAATTTCCTTCTCATGTGCGACTGAAGATTTGTCTTGTATTTTCCACTAGGATGGCCACATCAATACACATGTGCAGTGTAGATTTGATGTGTACTGCTTTTCCAGTTGATCTGGTTAATTTCAATTTCATCTTTGCATTAGAATGAACCCTCCAAAAAAATATAAAATCAGTGATAAATGTCATGTGTTTAATGAAGAATGGACAAACATATATTTCTTTGGTAATGCAGTAAATAAAGCAGTGTTTTATTGTGTCATCAAAGAAAGGTGTGGCCCTCCACTAACCTTCACTTCCACAAAGTGGCCCCTAATGTGGCCCTCTGCCAACTTCTGTGGCCCCCAAGCCAAAACAATTACCCACCCCTGAAGTAGAGCATGAATATAGATTGAAAATTCCTAAATTCAAATCCCTACATATATATGCTAATACAAAATATATTGTTGTCATCAAAGTATAGAGCCAAAAAACCATATACAATGTGTTCTAGTATAAAGGCAATTCATGACTGCTTCTCTCTTTAAAATGGTTGTAGTCCTGACTTTGAATCATTATTTATAATGTAACACAGTTTATATGTGCATAATTAAAATTTAAAAAACAAACATATTTGGATCATGAATTATGGTCAAAAATGTGGCAATATGCTTCTTATCTTAACTCACAATCAGGCAATGCCATAAAATTTTTGTTTTAAATTAGGAGAAAGTGAAACTGAAATATTTTAAATATCACAAACTATATATCACTCAACCACCATATTCTGTACTTATGTAAGCTGTTTATAACCATGACAAACTATCTATAAAGTAGTGCCACCCAGTGCAAGCCTTACTGAAATGAATGAAAGAAGGTTTGTCCATAAAATCCCTATCTAATACCTATTGATCCAATGTTCCTTGACTAGCTTTTAGCTTGTAGTTTTCGTCAGTGAGTAATCTTGGATCTGAGAGCACTGCATCTAGATCCATCTAGATCTTAGGATCTGATACAATCCTCCAGAAACTATCTTTAATTTATTTAGTTATCTACAAAGCTATGAGTTTAAGATGAAAACACAACAATGTTTTCAATCCATGCAAATTAGCTTGTATAATTATACAGATCTGAATCAAGTTCAGTATTTGTATATTTTGGTGTCTTGGTTCTTTTTTAAAACCAAAGTCACCACCATCCTATAGAAAGGAGTAGAATAAAGCCACTAAATAGGCACTAGATTGTAATTTTATACACAAACCTTCTTGAATCCAATAATTACTAAGTCTTTCACTGGTTGTAACTACTGCATGGAAAGTTTTCTACTATTCAAACTAAGTGTGGTAGCAAATCCATGAATAACAAAACTATTTTCAAGTGTTTTTCAAGATGATCCATAAATGTATAGATCATGTTGCCATATTTTATATTATAACCCATGATCAAACATGCTGTAACATAAAATTTTTGTAGTAAATTATGTTGTTATGTAATGCATGTGTTAATTGGTAGATATTATTTCAGGCAACTTGGCATGAACCAATAACTTTTTTCACTGGGAAGTACTTTACACATACAAAGACGAAATCAACTGTTATTATAAAAGAAGTTTAAGATTAGCTATACATGTATAATAATGAATAATTCTGTAATGTAATTTTCATTACAACACTCTCATACAAGATAGAGTCTGACTTCTATCTGTTTTTAACACCTTGTGGAGGGTTAGCTAATCTCTAATCTAATGAATGACTAATAACAATTGTTAATATACTTCCCTTCAGTTATTTTTGTTAAAATTATGAAGGCAGTTAATTTGACATTTATCAATTAAATTCTAGTAATTCCCAACTATATATAATAAACAATGCTTAAGATGTGGATAAGAGAATGTGATCTGGGTTAACTGATGAGTGCTGCTTCAGCACGAAATTAGAATTTTGAGGATCATACATTTTTTCATGTCTTTGGTCATGTGTTTATAATTACACTTTTTCGACAAAATGTTAAAAGTGGATAGAAAGCAGTCTTTACTGTGTCTGAAAGTGGTGTAGTAAAATTTACACTGCACAAATATTATTCATTAAATGGATAATCTCTAGTCTAATGAATGACTAATAAAAATTATTAATATATGTATGGTATATATAATATTTAAATTTTTTAACAGGAAATCCGATGTAGAGGGTCAAGCGTTGTTAGTTGAGAGGTTATCGCAGCCGCCTTGCAAGCAAATAGTTGGTTGCAGACGGTTGTGGGTTCGCCTCCCGGCCGATGCTTTGACATATATAAAAAAAATCCAATGTAGAGATATTGGTGGGAAAATATATTTACTTACTAAAAGAGAACAATCATTCTCATAAATAAATAAAAACTATTTTATATGGGCTTTAACAAAAGGGATGGAACTAGAATATGCTTTAAAACATTTAGCTTCAGCCTGAGGAAAAATCGTC
Organism: Epiperipatus broadwayi; assembly: GCA_028023455.1. NCBI lineage: Eukaryota > Metazoa > Onychophora > Udeonychophora > Euonychophora > Peripatidae > Epiperipatus > Epiperipatus broadwayi. The sequence continues at coordinate 392,956 of JAQFVV010012927.1, forward strand.
AAACCTAATAGTGCTTCAAAAAATCTACTGACCGAGATAAAAAGTTGTGTACAACATTTTTTTAAAAGAATTTTAAATCTAAAAATTTTTTTTAGTTATTTCTATTTCACATCATTTTTAGAGTGTTAAAATTTGATTGACAGCTCTGGTATATTAAGATATTTTGAAAGTTTATATGTAAACCAAATGATAAATATGTTGATTATATATATATAAATTAGGTACTGTGGTATTAGAGCTGCGACATGAAGAATTATAATCGTTTAATCATTAAATTAATTAAGTTATTAAATCAAAAACATATTTTAAAATCTACATTAAAAAAAAAAATTAATTAACAAAAATACAAAAGCATTAATGTGAAGAATAGTTGAAATGCATGTTTAAATCAAATTGAGTGTGTGTTTGCACGTGCATATTCTGCATAATCTATTTTAATACATTCTACAGGCTTACACCTGCATTTATATATGTAATATATGCGGGATTCGAACTCAGACTTTTACACGACCTACAACTCTTAGTTCCATCTTATATTGCTGACTCACCTGATCACACGCATGTTGAAAAGATAAATAATCACCAATATTCATATTTCGTGCTAAACCTCATCAGTTGGTTCAGATTACCATCTCCACACATATATACAATTAGTAATCAGCTTTATATTAAAATAACCAATCTTCATACTTTAATGAGTGCTGGTTTAGCACGAAATACATATATTGGTGATTATTTATCTTTTTCAACATGTGTGTGATCAGGTGAGCCAGTAATATAAAATGGCACTGAGAGTTGTAGGTCGTGTGAAAGTCTGAGTTCGAATCCCGCATATATTACATATATAAATGCAGGTGTGTAGAATGTATTAAAATAGATTATGGAGTATATGCACGTGCAAACACACACTCAATTTGATTTAAACACGCATTTTAACTATTCTTCACATTAATGCTTTTCGTATTTTTGTTTGTTAAATTGTTTTTTTTAATGTAGATTTTAAAATATGTTTTTGATTTGATAACCTAATTAATTTAATGATTAAACGATTATAATTCTTCATGTTGCAGCTCTAATACCACAGTACCGTAAAGGGTTACAGGGTTGAATACTTATTAATATATTTTGTATTTAGAATCATGCAAATACAAGGCCTGCTAAAGTAATAAAATAACATGATTTTTATTACAATAATAATATGCTTTAAACTAGGACAAATTTAAGTATTTAAACTTTGTTTATTTCCTAGCTCATAATGTTCAACACCCTTTCTAAACAATAAAAAAAGTCATATATCACATGACCCCATTTCTTTTTTAAGCTTGTAAAATGTAAACAAAGAGCTTTGTTAATTGCTCAATAAGATTTTAGACAAATGCTAACCAAGAGAGATATTTAAAATATCTCTGTCAGAAACCACTCAATCCCATTGACCAATGGTTTCATGCTTTGGCACTCCGCTTGGTATTTTTAGATCTAATGTCTGAAACTATCATAGCGCCTCCTCTGAGGAGTGCCAAAGCATGAAACCACTGGTCAAGGGATTGGGTGTGGTTTCTGATAGAGATACTTTTAAATGTTTTCCTAGGTTAGAATTTATAACAAAGCTTGTTAACACCCTCTGAATAAATAAAAGTCAAACTTCAAATAGCGTAACATCTCTTTTTGAATCATGTTATTTGAAGTTGACTTTATATTTAATCACAGAGGGCACTGCTGAAAAAAAATATAACATTTGGGAGGGTAATTTGAAGATTTTATATTTGAATTTTCAGCTGGCAATATACCCTGGGATATTTTCTTAGCTCATGTATATGTCTGCATACTTACTTTAAGTACAAGTCTGGTCATTGTACAATTGAGCAAAAACTATATTAGCATTGTCAAGGGTTGGTGGCTACAGGTTAGCATAGCTGTCTTCCAAGCAGCTGGCCTGAGTTCACTTCCAACAATGCATTTGATACATAAACTAGATTAGCATTTATCATTTTACAGTTTTAATTTTTACATCATATCGTATATATATATAAATTATTTTGTGTTCATTTTAAAATGTTAGAATTGACTAATTGGTCTCTTAATTAAATTGGCACAGTAATATTTATTAATAATATACCATATACTACTTAATTAACACTTTACAATACAATTTTATATATGATTTATTTCCTCTTTGCTTACAGTTTCGACTACCCTGCAGTCATCATCAGAGCTACGAACATTTAAACATATGTAATCAGCTTATAACTTATTTAGTAATTTAATAATTGTTTTACTTACTTAATAATTTATTATATGACTAAATGAGTTTAATTGTCTGGCTACAATCCCATATTTTTATCTTCATCCACATTTTATCTGAATGTCTCTTGAACCTTTTGCTTTAAAAGAAGTTACACATTTCTCTACATGTGTGGATTCTATATGGTTCTCTATGAGATTTATATAGATAGAATTCATTTATAATCATTATCATGATGTTTGTGGTTCTACCAGGAGTCACTCTAAAATAATACAGTAGAAATGTTTTGATGCCTTCAGATAAATTGTATCGGTATACTTAATATTTATTATGGGTGCATGTTTATTATATAAGTACTTTGTTTATATAACAACTATCATAGTGTTTACATTGCAAACTGCCTATCCAGAAAAATAGTTGCACTCAGCTTGTTTATTTTACTCAAATTAAACTATATACATATTTGATATGTATACTTCATATTTTTATCATTACATATTTCACTATCCCTAGAATATGTTAACCGTTATCATAATTGCTAACCCTATGTACTGTTACACGTTTGGTGCATCTGTGTATCACTAAAACACTTTTAATGCTTACTTCAATAATTGTTAACCATTATATTTATTTTCTTCCCTTTAATCATTGTAGTATATATGTATAAGCACGCATTAAAGAAAACATTGAGACTTTTGTTTATTAACAAGATATTTATTTGTAATATAATTTGTATATAAACATCTAAACATCACATGATCACTATGCTAGCACATAACTGTTATTAAAACAGGTAAAACTCTCCATACAGTAGTGCCATTCAGTACCAACCACAGTAATCAATGGATGCCAGAAGGCTTGTGCATAAAATTCCCATCTAGTGCCTACTCATATAATATCCCCAGACTAGTTTCAGGCTTGTGGCCTTTATCAATGAGGAGCTTTGGATCTGAGAACACTGCACCTAGATGTTTGGATTAAATGCATTCCACCAGCAGTTTCATTTTACTTTTTAGTTAATTATAAATCTATGAGTCCACAATAAAAATGCAATTATGTTTTTAATTCAAGATCATTCTTTTGTATCGTCATGAAGATCTGAACTCAGTTCCATATCTATACATTTTAATGTCTTTTATTTTTAACCAATCACAATATTCTGTAACCAGGAATGATATTAAATCACTAATCATCACATGATCACAATTTCTTATGCTTACACAAGGTGTTATAACAATGGCAACTATCTCTGTAAAGTATTTCCACCGAGTGCAAGTCATGATAATTAAGAATGCTAGAAGGTTTGCCTTCTAGCATTCATTTATTATTATGGCTTGTACTGGGTGGAATTAATCAATAGAGAGAATTGTTTCTTCTAATAACTTGTGTAAGTGTAATAAATTGTGATCATATGATGTTTTAAGGGTAAATAAGTTTGTTATCCTCATTTAATTCTTCAAGAAGTATAATAACTACTCTTTGTTATTGCATTGCGAAATGTATACCATATAATAGTAAATCATCCATCCACTTTATTACTGTTACACAATGCTTTATTTACCACCCTGTTTTACAGTTTACAGTTTCGATTGCCCCAGCAATTTTCTTCTTCAGAACTTTTTATATCTCCTAATTTCAACTCCCTCCCTCCCTCTCTCTCTCTCTCTCTCTCTCTCTCTCTCTCTCTCTCTCTCTCTCTCTTAGGCTATTTTCTTTATAACGCACATGAATTCCATTTATTTTTATTTCATTTCGAACAATTATAAATCCACAAAATAATTCTAATCTCTATTTCGGAAATATGGAAGTTGTCTAACCTATAAAAAAAATTAGCAATATTCTGAAGCTTGATCAAAGTTTTAATTCATTGCAGAAATGTTTACAATGGAAAATGCTTTTTTTGGAATCTACAAATCTAATGGAAAATAATATCTCATACTTAATGGCCCCATTATTTAATTGAAGAGTTAAATGGCTTTAAAAATATACATTTTTCTAAATATATTAAACTCTGTAATTCTATAACTAAACAGTATTTTGCATGTTTAATAAGAAAAGTTTATAAAATTATAAAATGTTTGATATACTGAGCATATTTTCAATGTATACAGTCAGATTCATAGCTCTTATAATGATAGCAGAATGAATGTTAATAGTTAGTTAATATTTAAATATGCTAAAAATTATGTAAATATTTAATTTGCATATTCCATATCTATGACTATCATAATAATTTGAAGGTTAATATGAAAAAATTTTTTTTTCATATGTCAAAGCATCGGCCAGGAAGCAAACTCACAACAACTGTCTGCAAGCAACTGCTTGCAAGGCTGCTGCGCTGACCTCTCAGCTACCAACGCTTGACTGAAAGACATTGTTTTATGTGGTATTATTCTCATTTTTTTCAAATGTCAATGCTACCAACGCTTGACTGAAAGACATTGTTTTATGTGGTATTATTCTCATTTTTTCAAATGTCAATGCTAGAAAATGATGGCCAAGCATGAAATTGAACTGGTGATCTTCAGGTTCATGACTGCTGAATTTAAAATGATGTTCTAACCTCCCTAGTCTATTATGATAAAAGCAACAGCCAGTAAAATTTTATAAATCTACATGTGTGTGAACTCTTCTAATTTTTTTATATTTTCCTTTTTTTTTTTTTGAGGGAAGGCTAGCAAATAGTTTCAAACATGCATTATCATATCAAGCTATTTTGTGAATTATTGCCACTGTCATATGAGAAGCTGTACTTTTTTCCTTTCAATCTTATATTCATGTACTTTTTTTTTTACATGTCATAGCATCAGCTGGGACATGAACCCACAACTGTCTGCAACCAACTACTTGCTTGCAAGGTGGATGCGATGACCTCTCAGCTAACAACGCTGATTATATTCTTGTAGTTTCATATCAAACACATATTCAAGTGCTACTTACATATTATTAAGACATTTCTGGTTTTTTTCTCTAATAATTATGAAGTGCTTTTAATCATTTTAAAAGTAAATCACAGCTTATTAACTCTTTTAAACTATGTAATTCTTGAACACTCATTGACTTTGAATTTGGTTGAAAAGATAACCAATTAATAACTATAAACTACTAATAGCACTTGAGTAAATTTCAGCAAATACTTTAGAATCATAATGCTGAAGGAAAATATGCAGTACAGGTACTCATATAATATTTAGAAGAGGCACAGTATGCAAATAAGGCAATTAAATATTCCATTCTACATTCAAAATTAAAGCAGTTTGGTCAGAAAGAAACAATAAAAAAGAAAGTAGAAAAAGATTTGGGCAATTACAAAGGATCCACATTTCATCAACAAAAAGATTCATGTATTCCATTATCTGGAAAATTGAATATCTGATTGCCTTATTTGCATATTGTGCTTCATTTTAAATATTGCATAAATGTAACTGTAATGCACAATTTTATTCCACACTATCATCTGGCAGTGTATTGCTGAAAACTAGCTCAAGTGTTATTAAGTAGTTTAAAGTTATTAACCGTATTACCTTTTTAACCAAACTTGAAGTCAACAATTGTTAAGAACAATCATTTTTCAGCAACTTTAACTAATCTTCATCAATATCTGTTTTTCCATAAACACATAGTTTATCATAGAATCAGTTTTTGCTTTCAGCATTTAAAGTTTAAATTGTGTAGATATTAATATTCCTCACAGTGTGGCTGGCTTTACAAAACTGTCTGATATTACATTGATGAAAGTTTCTTTACTTTGTCTGATACTTATGGTATGTGAGATATCTTACAATGTTAATGATTGGTTTTGTGGTGCTTTTTTTGGAGTATAGCTGAGTTTATTAGAGAAATTCTGAAATGTGAATATTCACCAATTGGGTTTCTGTGCTAGATGTCACTGGTTAAACCAGCAAAAATCTGAAGAAGATAGAATAATAATGCTTTTAGGTGGGGACATTTAATAATTTATATAGATGATGAAAATGCCACCATTTCAACCTTTTTAAAAATGTTAATGAAACTTCAATAAAGCTTCATTGAAATCTATTTAGGTGAAACCTTTAAGTTCAATCTGTTTCTTTGTTCAACTTGAATCCATAGTTCTAAACATCACATGATCACCTTTTTATGTTTCACAAGATGCTTACACTGGAGGCTAAACTTCCATGCAGTCGTGTCACCAGTGCAAGCCAATGTAATCAATGTATACAAAAAGATTTGTGCATAAACTCCCGATCTAGTGCCTCACCCATCCCAGTATTCCCAGATGACTATGGTTACTAAAGGTCCAAAGACACTCAAAGAAGTGGATGCTTGAACTGAGTTCAGATCCTTATGACTACACAAGCTAATGAGCTTTAATTAAAACATTGTGTTTTTATTTTGACTCAAAGCTTTATAGTTAGCTAATAAGAGTAAAGCCATGACTCCTGGAGGATTGTATTAGATCCTAAGATCTAGGTGCAGTGCTCTCAGATTCAAGGCTTCACTGAAGAAAGCCCAAGCTAAAAACTACTCTGTATATTGTAGCAGTTGGCATGGGAAAAGGATTTTACATCAAACCTTCTTGTATCCATTTATTACTGCTCCTATATTTGAGTGGCGCTACTGTGTATAGAGAGTTTAACCTCGTGAATCCTTAGTCTCTTTAGATAATTTTGAAAATTGCATACAGAGACCTTGGATTTAAAATCACTATCTCAATATAATCTTCATCTACATTATACTTTTGTTTTAATCCAAACCCAAATTTTATTTTATATAAAAAATCTTAAGAGTATCTACATCTTTCTCTCTTTTACTTTTATAATTCTGAAATACAACAGCAATTTGCCTTACTTTTGAAAGGATTTCTCCCTCCCCCCCCAATTTTTTATATACGTTCAAAAAGAAATATTGTTATTGCAATTTTTTATTAAAGCCTTTAAGAAAAGTTAATGATAACTCTGACGGGATATAAGTAAGTTTTTTTAGAAAATTATCCAAGGAAAATAATATGATAGTAATAGTTAATTAACTAGAGATCATTCTTCATACGAATATTTCTTTGCTCTAGCTATCATACACTCCAAAACATAATAAATAGAGAGCATGTTCTCAGAACAGAGGGTAGGTTTATTCTGTAACGGTATGTATAGGTGTCGATTGTATACTTTTAATCAGATAATATGTATGGAATAGCAATAAGTTTGGAAATGTTGAAATAATTTATTAATGACAAAAATAAATATAATAATAAATAGATAATAAAATAAATAACTAAAATCTTCTTTGGGGTATTTTTTTGATACCCTTTTCAAGTTTGAAATTAGAGTAATAAAAGTTCAAATGTTTCATTACTTTATATGATAAAAGTCCTTCCATTAAAAAAGTTTGTTTATTGCTACATAGCTTTTCTTGGACACAATTTTATTTAATTTATTTATTAGAAATGGCAATACAATTTATGTTATAAGTAATTTAAATTCAAATATTATATTGTTATAGTTCCTTCATGAATAAAAACATAATAATGTCATTTCTCATAAATTCTCAAATAGTTTTCATGCTTAGTTTTTTTCACGTGTTTATAAATGAACTTTCTCTTATTTGTCTTGAATATTCACCAGTAAACAAAACAATATCAGATCATGTCTTTAAAATATCTTACTTAGTCTTTGAAGTCTTTGTTTCCTCTTCCCTTTAGATATTTTTCTTGTTTTCAGTATTATTAAGTATAGCATTAAAAAGTTACATATCATATCTTGTTTCTTCTCTGACAATCTCACTTGTGCTGAGTTCCACCTTATCAATAGTGTTTTTAAATTAGTTGATAAGGAAAAGATTGGGAAATTGTAACTAGGTTGAAAAATAATGAGCTATTAACTTTAACTTAGCACTACATGTTTCATATAAGTCTTAGCACAAAAGGTATCTCCCATCACTTTAAGTAAAACAAAAATAATTAGAAGTTTACAGCTTTTGGTATTTTTCCTTTTTCACTAAATATATAATTGATTTTTTTGCTGCTTTTCTGTTTCTTTTTTTTTCTATTTAACAAAAAAAGTTGGGGAAGAATGGAAAAAAATCGATCTTATTTTTTAATATTTTTCCAAACTTCATTTGTGTATCAATGCTTTAGTTCTTTTTCAATTTCTTTTGGGGTTATCTCCATGACGAATTTTTGAATGCCTTATTTTTTCAAGAAAGGAAAATAAAGCTAATGGGTATATCGAATGTTATTTTTCAAAAAATATAATCTAACTTTGCATGGCCAATAACCCCTCACATTGTGTACGTAAGATGACTTTCCCCAATGAGGGTGCTTAAGCAATGTACTATGGAGAAACTAAAGCAAGATATTGCTCCCAGAGTATTGCACTATTGGTTCATATATAACAAACAGTGAACTAGGGCCAAAGGTAACTCAATTCTTGTAGGAACATAAAAGAGTTGTCAGTCACACTTCCAACTAGCCTCTGTTGAGATAAGTGTGCACAGAGTGCAATGATGCAAAACACAAAGTGAAGGAAAGAGGTTGCAGATTTTATCACAGATAGATCCTCAGAATCAATCAAATGCAGACGCCTGCTTTATTATCTCCTAAAAAGTGGATTGTTTAAAATATTATTGAATAAATTTGTATACATTACTGTGATATCTGTTAACTATTTAGTGAAAAGAGTTATGAATATATAAACATAGAATTTCTGTAAGTGCTTAGCTTATCAACTGTATGTATAGTTTTATTAATCGTGTATAAAACTCAAGCTTGGTATTATTAAAAGTTATACTTTTTCAGTTAATATTTAAAAGTACAGAATTTGTTATATAGTAAATGAAATGACAACTTATTTCTTTTACTTTCTTTATACTAAAATCTTAATTAGTGTGATTACTTATTTTAAAAAACTAATGATTATATGAAGCTTAATATTGATTTTGTTTCTTTTTAATGTAATTATTGTATTAAAGTTTATATTGTATTTTAGAATATACATCACAAATAATACTGAGTTAAATCATACTTATTTCAATAGAATAATCAGTCAAATTATGTCCTTTAATTTTTTAATAATCTTACATTTTATTATTTTTATATATCTATTATTATTTATTTCCACCTGTCTCATTGGAAAACATTGTATCAAAAATTCATTGTGGATGGTATGTTGCTTAAAGAGATTATTATTGAATATTCTTGGTTACAAATAGTAAGACCTCATATCTAGAATAGTTTTATACTTTTATATGGTAACAAACTCATATAGTAGTCCACCAACTAAAAGCCTTCAAGACCAATGAATACAGGAAGGTTCGTGTATTAAAATCCCTATCTACTGTCTGCTCATTGAACATTCTGGCCCAGTTTGAATATTACACAATGTGGTTATCAGAGTGTCTTGAATTGAGAGCACATGCAAATAGTGAGCAGGTGGAGCTGAGTGGTTGCATTAGATCCTAAGATCCAGATGCAATGCTCTCAAACTCCAAGATTCCTCATAAAATGAAAGCCCTGCAAGCTGTGAAACCAGTCAGAGGATATTGGATGAGTATGCATTTATAGGGGATTTCTGTGCAAAATCTTCCTGCATCCATTGCCACTTAGTCGCTCTACTGGATTGAGATTATTTGGTACTTTTATCACAACAGCATGTGTAAGCATATAAAATCATGATGGTATGATGTTGTGGTAAAATTATATTTGTTGGAATAGATAACAGTGAGATGTTTCATTCTCATACTAACATTTTTATAATATTGAAATGAAAAAGCATCTTTCTTAAATGCTTTTTTCTAGATAACATAATTTAGGTTTTATATATTTTTATGGGCTCCTGTAAAGATGCAGTCTTTCTTCAATTTTAAAATTACAGAAGAAGTTTTTATCAAAACTGTTGATGGACCAAATACCTAAAATGAACAGAATCAGTTGAGATTTATGATCATTTATTTCTGACATTTGAGCATCATTAAGAGAAAAATATAACTGTTATATGTTTTGAAAATATTGGCTTTTACATAAAAGACTATCTATTTTAATTAAAAAAACTTAAGACACTTGTTTTTGATTCAAATGTTTTAAAGTGTATCAAAAAATCTAATCAATTTCAATGAGCAACATGACTGCTTTCATTTTCTCCTAATCCTTAAGACTTATGGATAGTTTCTAAATTTCTGCCTTATGTTTAGAAATTTGTTTATCTATATTTTAATATTATTGTTATTATTCAATTGCAATCAGAGAAACGTGTTTTTTTAATTAAGGAGATCACATGTAAGCTGTTATAATAAGTCAGATTTTTCCTTCTTTATGAAACCACATTTTCAGCCTATCTCAGTGTTTTTAGTGCAATGACAGAGTGATGCATTATAATCTAAAATTTTGCATTATAGCCATGCCCTGCTTCTTTATGTGCTTTACCTTTTATATAACCTCCATAAGCAATGTAATATCTATTTTTATTCTTTAAAAGACTTCTCTACATTAATAAATATGAACGATTAAAATTTATATTACAATTGTGATACTTAGTAAAATTTTAGTAATTAAATATTGAAATGTTTTTTTTTAAAGGCAAGGTATTTATTTCTACTGCTTTTTGCCAAATTTATAAAATAGTATTTAGTTGCACATGATTATAACTATTTCTCTAGAATGTACATAGGAGTTTATGTTATAAACTTTATTCTATGAAAGTAAAATATAAATTATTTATTGCAAAGCTCAGAAAATTTCCTTTAAAGCAGAAACATAATATTTTGAAAATATGATGGTGGTGATTGAAAATATCAGTTGATATTTTTAATTATTGGATATATAATATTGAATCTCCATTAGATTAGGCATATAAAATAAATAAATATTATTAAGTTCTTTAAAATGATAAATCATCAAAAATTCTGCATATGGTTTTATGATAAGAGAAAATAGTTTGTGATAATAAAGATATCTATGATTTTAAGAAGAAGTCATATATAATTTTATTTGAGAAAGAATTTGTGTGGGTAACAAAATTGGTAATCAACGATAAAAGCTGATGTCAACAACAATATAGTTTTACATGCTTGTATTAACTCTATATAATATTATTGAACCATTCTTATTTTTTAGCACATTTATTAATCTTTTTTCTGAAACCATTGTTTTGGATTTGTACTGTCATTATATTATTTTGTTTAGCATCTCTTTTATCCAAAGTTGAGATTGTTTTATATGCTAGTTTCTAATTCTGCTGGTTTTAAACCATTTAGATAATTTTATTATAATGTTAAGAAATCAATATTTCAGTTTAAATTTCTATAGCTAGATGGCAGGTGTAATAAGAAAATTAGAATACTTATCAAACTTCCTAATGCACAATGCAATAAAAAATGTACATTTTGTTTGTTAAAATGATAGGATGTTTATTTATTTTAAATTTTATTTTTCATTTCCAGTATATTTTTCATTTATTTCAACAACATTGCTTTATTATAAATATAAATTATACGAGCACAGAACATTGTTTTTTCAAATTTAAAAAATCTTATGTGCTGAGAACTCAATTTGGTTTCTCTTCTACATGTTTTTTTAAAATAATATTAATATTTTTAAAAAATAAATTGTTGTTTTAAAAATTTAACATAATATTATAGAGTAGTTTAATTATGTTATACCCCCCATTTAATTGATAATGGCATGATAAAATTAGTGTAGATTATGGCATGAATTTAATGATGTTTAATTCGTCCAGTTTCAGTATTAGTATATATATATGTTAGAAAAGGAAAATAGACTAAGTCACATAACTGTTATTTATTTTTGGATTCAATGTAAATAAAAAAATTTTAACAAACCATCTTTTCTTATTACTGTTACAATGCTTATTTTAAAAGGTAAATCACTATTATCAGCACTACTATAATCTGTAATTGTTAAAAGGGAAATTAACCTCAGATCATGCACTGTTTTTTAACTATTATAAATTCCCAGTATTTATCCATCTAAAAAGAGTTTTAAAAGCTTTAAATTAAACTACTTATGCTTAGAATGTATCTATATATACACCAACCTTACTGACTGCCTATAACAGGCTTGAATCTATTGTGTGCTTGATGTTTATAAATTCACAATTGAGTTGTACAAATTTAGTAAACCTGCTATACTATAAAGTCTTATTTTTAACCAATTGTGATTAGGGACATATATTAATTATTAATTAGATGCAAATTGATTATTAAGTGCTCTTAAAATAATCACCCTTATAGTTTTGGCTGATCAGCAGCTCTCTTTCAGTGCTAAGTAATATCAATACCCACTCTCATTCTATAGTTTGACCACTTCAGCAATCTTTTCAGATGTAAATCAATATCATGCTCAACTATCTTTTATAGTTTTGATTGGCCAGCAATCTCTTCAGGTGCAACTATAATATAATAATTTATTTCCTTCTTCAGAGTTTAATAAATATCAATACCATCTTATCTTTACAGTTTTCATTTACCAACAATTTATTCAAAACTACCCAATATCAATACTCTGAAAAATAGGTGTATGCATGTCATAAAGGTTTTCAAAGTCTGTGCCTTAATTAAATTTAAATATTGTGTATGTAAACAATAATATTATGATGTCTATAAAAATATATTATGTTATCACAGATGTCTGTTGTCTTTGATATTATAGCTATCAATTATATATTAAGTATCGAATCTTTCAACCCATATAATTATAATCCAATATGATTTGATTGTCATTTCTACCTTCATTATATTTTAGAAAATTAATAAGTCTTTGAATCATGAAATAATTATTTCTAAAGAGTGAACATCAATTTTATATCAATATGTTTAAATAAAATTTATTTTTATAATACAATTATATCATATTTTCAAATGTACTAATCTTATTTTTGGCTTTACTTTCACCAATGCCTATTAGAATTTGTGTGATATCTACCTTTGTATTCTAATAACTTCTAAATTAAAAAAGACCTATAAAATGTGCAATTATTTTCAGTAGTATTTATAAATACATAATTAATCCATCAAAATAATACTTTAGAGCTGCAGGAAATGCTTCTTCAGGAGTTATCAGGATAAAGGTAGGATTAAAAGATAAATGTTAAAAAGATTAAAATAATGTTTAATGAATTTTTCAAAATATGAAAAATAAGCCAGATTATTATATGATAAATATAATGAATCAATAAAATCATAGAATTCAAACTTTAGTTGGAGTGTTTTTGTAGAAATAACTTGATACTAAAATGAAATATGCTCATGTCTTTGAAAGGATTAGTTTAATAAATGTTACCAGATCTTATCATAGTGGATCTGAGACTTGACACTTACTAGAAATGTATTGGGAGGAATGAAGAGATCAAAAAGCAATGTATTATATAGAACAAAGAGGCGAACTGATCTATGAAAAAATGGCAAGACTGAAAAGGTTTTGGACATATGCTAGAAGATATGATATGATGATAATTGAAATCTAAAATCATTCCAACAGATTTTTGTAAAAGACCCAGAAATGTTCTACATAAGATGAATGGATTAGTGAAAGTGTATAAGTATATGAAGGGACGCTAATGACTATGATTGATTTAACTGAAGAGAACTACATTCATGTGGACTGATAATGGTTGAGCGATGATGATTAATTAACTATATTTTGTAATTTGATAACAAGTAGTTTATATTTTTATAAGTCTGTATTACAGGTTTCTTATATAAAAGCATTTGAATGATTACTTATTTATACCCACAGTATGATCAAAAACCGTATCAGAGCTGGGCCACAAATCTACAGAATTTTTGAATGTTCTTCTTTTAATAAAATTAAAGCAGACAATTTGAATTTGCAGGCATCATTTCATCTTCAATTGCCACTTTAATTATTAATCTGATTATAGATGAGCAAAATTTATTTAGGAAAATATATAAAAGTCATCTTTATGCTTAATATTTACATGATAAATATAGGTAAAATGTATTTGTTATATAAAATATGTTATATATTAAAATAAACAAATATATATATATATATATTAAGAAGGAAAAGGGAATATTTGCTAACTAATATAATAGCAAGTAGAGTAAGGGAACAGATTTTAAAATAAAGAGTGTACACTAGATTAGATTAAACAAAAAGAGAAATAAATCTTTAGTCAAATTATCTCAATCTCAATTTAAAATAAAAGAAAAAATAGATGAGAAAATAAGTAATGAACAGAATATATTATATATATAAATAAGTCATAAAGTCATATGACTTATATGAGAATAGCACTTACTAATACAGCAAAGTTAAGAGCTTGCTAATAGCCTTAAACAAGCTTTTTTTATTTATGAGAAATACACAAAGAAGAAGGGGGGCATTCAAAATCGTGGTCCCCATCCCCAGACCTCATCGGCTTCTACCTATGGCTCTTCAGTGAGGAGCTGGGACATTAGATTCAAATGCCATCCTCAAGCAAAGCATTTATCTAAAAGATAATTATAGAAAAGATCTGAAACTTTTAGACATCTACATGTCTTTAAAGTCAGCTCTCCAACTGAAAAAAAATCACATATGGGCCTGAATCCCCATCTAGATACTCCATATTTATTTATACTTAATGAATATGAATAATGGGTCAAATAATGTCAATAAAAATTATTTACCTTTTCTTTTTAAAGTCTACAGATTCTAAACCTCGTGTCTTAAAATTTGTATTCAATAAGCTAAGATATTTATTTAAAAAGAAATGAATGTAAATCTTTATAAAACAGAGTAAACATCAAATTATCTAATCAGAAAAAAGAAATAAACTGCCTTACTGTAGTCTCAATAAAAAGATTAATCAAATAAAGAAAAAATGATGATGATGAACCTGCACAATGTCTGTGCACGTGATGTTATTGAAATTATTGTGTGTTATTCAACATTATTCCAGATATCTTTGTTGCTGTAGTCGATGTTATCACTGAGTTTTATGGTCTCTTTCAACATGAACTTCTAGTTTCAGTAAAATGGTAATGTGCTAAGTAATTCTCAGAGACATTTTAATAATTATCATGCCTGCTATGATTTAAAAAACAGGTATTCATCCAGCTTTACCATAATGTTTTATAAATAATCATTAGCTCGATGAAACCAAAATTCTGACTGTCAGTCAAGTTAGACATATACCTGTCATTTGTCCAAGTATTCATTGCTGTATATGGCACCTAGACAGCACTGAAAAGAAGAAGCTACATGCCAGGGGCTTTGAAATATTAAATACACTGTTCATGAATCCAGAGTCTCTTCATAAAGACAGTAATTATTTTTAGAAGAATCTAGATCATTGGGAAGTAAAATTAAGTCTTTGATCTAAACTGGAAAATTACCTAGGTAAGATTTATATTTTCCTTATAAACTTATAAATAATATTTATTTATAAAAGTCTGTACAGTTGAATTAGGTATTGCAAACCTCTTGCAGTTATTATATATTTTTATCCATACAATCAGATGTTATGATAATGTGTAAACTTTCCATTCTTGAAAATGAAATAATTATGCTAAAAATAACTCGTAATTAGTTTATTTTATTATTTTATAAGATGTTATAATTTGCTATGTTAATGTAATAGAAACGGCTTATTTCTTAAATTGGTTCTTGAATTCTTTCCAATTTTTCACCATCTGAAATTTAGTTATGACAAATTACACCATATTACTAAATATCAAATAAGTAGTTAGGCCAAAAATAAGGAGAGAAAGTTTGTTTATTTGTAGGTAACTAGCTGAGGAATCAAGAGCTATAGGCTTCAAAATTTTTTGTAAGATCAGTTCACTCTCTTGATGGCAACCAGGTTTTATACCCTGTGCATAAAACATATTCACAGAAGAGGTTTACTTTCAGTAGCTTGTAGAACAGAATATCTTGAAAGATGTCTGAAGTCTGTAGTATTTATAAACAATCTTGGTTTAAATATTAGTATAGTTAATATTAAAAATATTAATCAGATGTAGTTCTTCTTAAGTAATAGTTCATATAAATTTGTTTTTAAATATATAAAAGTGAGGTTCCATTTATATATATATATATATATATATATATATATATATATATATATATATATATATATATATATATATATATATATATATATATATTAAATAAACATAGTCTAATATAACAAATAGTTAGAAAAATCACTCTTCCCCTGAGCTAGAACAAGTTATTCTCAAAGTTGAACAAATAATCATATGTTAAATCCACCTGTTTTTGGAGATCTATTGTTTATAAACATATTTTTATCAATATTGTTAGTAATTCAGAGGGAAATTAATATATCAAATGGAATATGACACTAATAGTTCTTAAACTAATAACTAATTATATGAAGCTGGAGACTGAATATCTCTTTTAATACTCTGATTATATTACATCTGGTTGATATATTAATTTCACTCTGAATTGCCAACAATATTGACAGAGATGTGCCTATACACATCAATACTCCAAGAATAGATTCCTTCTGTTCTTGATTCTTTCAAGACTAAAGTGCTTTTAATTTCATGGCTTGGAGAGAGGGTGATTTGCTCTTTTTGATTACATATATATATTGAGTCATATTTATTTTAATGTTTCACATATCATGTCTAATTCTAATGATTATAAATTCATAAGTAAGACTGTCTCCTCCTACTGTTAGTTTAATAATGATTAAGCACTTATACTTCACTCCAATGAGAGACCAACAATATTGATAAAGGTATGTTTTTTAATCATCAGAGTCTCCAGAATATAGATTCATTCTATCTTGATCTCTTTATTCTACCAATTAGAGTGCTTTAACTTAAAACCTGAGAGAATGATTCACTTTTGTTTATATATATTGTAACAGTTAACATGTGAACATATGTTGTAGCATGCTCATATATTGTATGACATTTATTTTTAATATTTTTGATTTATTATATTAAATTAAGTTAATATATATATATATATATTACCTATTTAAATAACATTTTTTTTATAAATATAATAAAAATGATAAATTTAATTTCAGTTGAAAAGTTAGAAACTAATTCTCACGCAAAATTAATAGGAAAAATCTGTATTACCTATAGGTTCCACTCGAGATAATATCTTTAGTTGACTCAAGAAACGCAGATCTTAAATACCTTTTAATAAACTTTCTGAAGTCTCCAAAAATAATAATAGAAATATTTTTAAATATATAATTGTATAGTACTTTGTATTTTAGAAGAACAATATATTGTATTTATACAGCAAGTTATTCTAACTTCCTATAATTTACAACAGTTATCATATTCAGAAAAAGTATGAAAGTGATACTTAATCTTCATGACTGTTTAAGAATGAATAATGAATTACAATTTGCTTGAGAAGCTATCTTAATCTGTCTACAAATAATTTATAAACTAATAAAACTAAAGCATAAATTTATATGTATAAAAGTAAAGTAGATCAAAAAGAAATGGGTTTTCTAAAACGAAAATAAAAAGTTTACAATTATGAAGGCCTGGTCAGATTATTGTTACAGATAGATGCTATAATGAATTAAATATTCATAGAACTTCAATTTGCTGGAGTGTTTCATAAGAACTTTAATATTAAAAAGAAATGGGACTACGTGTTTGAAAGAAAGATTTAATAAATGTGTTTTACCATTTCTAACTTATGAATCTGAGACTTGGACTGTTAACAGTGAAAGCAGAGTAATAGATAATCTAGATCACTCATCAAAGTATGAGAAATGCAAATTAGGACTGTCAAAAGAGATTGGAAATGAAATATAGTGGTAAGAGAACAAGAATGTTAATGACATCATTAATAATTAATAAACTAGTTTAAAAGTAGCTGACACATGTAGAATAGATGGAAAGTGATAGACAAATTTTAAAGTGGATTTTAAAAATATTGTAAAAGACCTAGAAAGAAGACCGCATGTGAGATGGATTGATGAAACATAGCAATGTAATGGGGAGATGTGGAAAGGAAGTGCCAAAGATGCCTGAAGAAACAGATTGAATTTAAAAACTTAATCAAGGACCATAATGATTGAAAATAATGACTATGCAAGTATTTTAGTTAAATAAAATATGAGATTATCAATAAAAGTCATTTGATTTTTGCAGATAATATAATTGCTTTGCAAATAATGCTCGATAATTCAGGAAATTTTGCAGAATTAACATAGAAAAGTAATAAAGTAAAATTATAAAGATAAATGATAGAAAGACTAAAACAATGTCCAATGAATATAGAAAGATTGAAAGAAGTCATTCAATGAAGTTTTTAGAAGAAATAAAGATTAATAAACATAATTAAAAAGTTTATTATTACAATATTTTAGTCAAACATATTGTATTAGAAATATAAAGATGTACTGACAAGAATTAAACTTGGCTGGACTGCTTTTTGTATTAATTTGGTATTGAAGCATTTTGCCCTTTTCATAGGGTCTGTTATTATGGGGTCACAAGAGCTGATCAAGTTATGGAAAGAAGAAAGCCATTCTATTTTTAAAACATAATATATTTCCTGATGAATCTACCTAGTAATTAAATATGATTTGCTTTTTATCATGAATCTAGTTTTATTTTTATATGCGCTAGATTCATATAAGAATCCACTGAAATCTTGTCATCGCATTGTGTCTCAAATTAAAAAGAAAATGTTTTTAAAAGAATTGTATCATATTTTTACCATAATTCAGAGTTATTTTCATGAGACATTATTCCTGGAGCTTAGTCATCACATATTGGCAAAGGTAAATTATATTTTTCAAATCTTACTAAACCTAATATTAATAAATGACAACACTATTAATAAATTACTACATAAATAATACATATTCCATTCTAATTAATGTTTATCATAAATGAGTTATAATAGGTTATATACACTAATATGATAGTAAGAAATCAAGCTCCATCATGTGACTTAGTTTAATCTGTATATGAGGTGGTTTGAAATAAAAGTATATTTGATAGTTTGACTATATATATATAATTAAATTGTACATAAAGTTGTTATGTTTTATTCATTTACGATATAAAAATGAGATAAGGGATCCTCACAACATAATATAAATAGCCACATGATCAGCCCATCTAAGGTAGTGCTATTAGATCCAAGACCTCACCTGATAAAGGCCACAAGCCCAAACTGTCCTGGGGATGCTGATGGGGAATCTTATAAAGAGTCCTTCTGTATCCATTACTTGATTACTTTCCATGGTTGGCATAGGTGTACCTACTGTATGGAGAGTTTTGCCTGTTTAATATGTTAAAGTTAGAGTAATTGATCAGTTGCTTGTAACATTTAAAAATAAGATAAGAACATTTTTCAGCTTTCAAATAGTATGCTGTCCCACTGCCAGGTAAAAACGCATATTGAGTTGGACATGAAATAAATGAACAGTGCAAGATTTTTTGAAAAGAATGTGGTTGAAAACTGGGTCTAGTTTTCAGGTTCATTGAAAGATATGATTGAAGATTGAATATAATGGTATCCAGAAACTAGTCTGTCAAAATCTCAGAAAAATAAACTTCAAAACATCACATGTTTTCCATTTCATATACACATACGCCAAGTTATTAAGAATAATAAGCCTTTTTGACACCAAGTGCGCTCCTGCACTCGGGGTCTGGATGCTGAAGATCGTGTGATAAAATTCGCTTAGTGCCCATTAACATCTTAGTTGTTTTCTAGCTTCAAGCCAACATAGTGAGAAGTTCTGATATAGGAGCCATAGTCTTAAATTTGGTGACTCACTGATGAAAGCCATGAGCTAGAAAATCAGGTCTGGTGATGTTAAATAAGTAGGCACTAAATAGGGATTTTTGCAGCATGTCTCCGTACCTATTGATTACTAGCTTACCCTTAGTGCAACTAATGGAAAACGAGAATTTGTACTCTTAAAAAGAAACTTGCCGTTTGGAAAGTTAGAAGACACCATTAGCTCAATATCAAATAAGAAAAATAATGACCAGTGCGATCTATGTAGAACCTAATTGGTATTCATAGACCGATTTGTATAGTCATTGCAAAAAACTCATTTCTAGGCTGGTGGTTGTGTTACTACTACTAGTATCATCATCATCATCATCATCATTATCATTATATTCATCATTATAAATCATTTTTATATTTACGTTTAGTTTATTTGATTTTTGCTTTTTTCTCGCTGTTTAATGGCCACTATTAACAATGGCTACCTTGTACATACCAAGTGATTAGAGTTGGTGATAATAATGTACATTATTAATGCAATTAAATAGCAGATAACTTCTATATGAAACAGTATAAGTCATTAAACCGATTTTGTGAAAAGATGTTATCAAGATAATAACA